>OY744561.1:605600-695529 GCA_963556235.1 Cryptophagus acutangulus
ATACGAAATATATATATGATAGATATATATATGATATGATATATATATATGTTAGATAAGGATAGAATTTTGTTGCATAAACTTAGTTTTTTGTCATTTTAAGGATTTTCATTAGAAAATTTTGAAAAATGTAAATGTAAATATGTAGTCAATAAGATCCTTTATTGCGCACACATAGAAACAGATTATTATTAATTCATTTAATCCATGAAAAATTATTGAAATTATCAATAATTGATTGTTTGAAGCATTTGTATGCATTTGTTTGTTGATTTTATAGACTATCGCAATTTTACAATAAATAATCTTCATATGTTTCTAAAAAAAAAATCTAAAAGTTACGTAGTTTTTGCAAAATTTAACAAAAAATATATAGTAGCAGATGAGATAGCATGCATCTCGTTTCAATGCATTAACAGGTACGGAAAAAAGTGAGGCAAATGCTAGGACGTGGTGGCTTGTTCTGGGCGTAAAAATAATTTGACTCAGTAATTTTCGGGATACCCTTAAGCAAAAAAACAATATCAATTGGTTTACTTATCTTATACCAATTTAGCAATTAAACATCTTAAAACTGAACATAAACTTTTTTAAAACATTAATATGAATGTTCGATGTATGTTGATACTATTGACACTTCCTATTGACAGTTGTTTGTTTGACTCAATAGTCAGTTTTACCCTAACAAAAATTTCGTGGCTACTTCATCACTAATACAGTGTATTATGAATTTTTTTCCGGAAAATGGCAAAAATTTTCCCGGAAAACTTGAAAACAACTCGGGATGAATCAACCCTACCCAAATCTTGGCGGAGAGGGTAAAACAAAGGCGGTAAGGTCAAACGGTGCAAAAACGAATTTTTCGAGAAAAGTTCGTTTCCCGCCTGGACTGTTTGGGCAAACACTTTGGGCAAGTGTTTTAGTGATCGCGCAGGGTGAGAAAGGTTTAGACGGAGAGGGAGTGTGATTGTCCTAACGACTTACCCCTCTATATAGCACACCTATGACCCGGTATATGCAAAAGGTCTTCGTCACAAATGAATCATTTGAATTCGGTTTCGCGATCTTCCTCAGTACCCCCGGCACTGCGCGTCAGTTTGCTTGGCGCTGTCGACGGAATACGTTCGTTACAATGGTACTTGTTTACCTTAATTAACGGTGGTTAATTACCAAATTTCTGGGCAAGTACTCGGATAACGTGGTTTATGGTTTCGATACGGTTAAAGAGAATTCTTCTCAATACTAACGCGACAATCAACAACATTAAATTCAATAGTACAGCGGAAATTCAACCATATATGCCACCATATAACATAGCAGGAAATCAACAATCAGTGCAATAGTAAAATGGATGTAAATGTGTTACTATTAACGGTAGCCAACATCAATAGCAATGTGGATTCAACAACGGTCAATAAAGTGATCAGCAATGGGCAAACAACAGCGGTCAATAATAAAATTGTGAAATCAAAACGGTATATAACAAATCAATAACAATGTAAAATCAACAACGGTCATAAAATGAATAGCAATGGGCAAACAACAGCGGTCAATAATAAAACTGTGAAGTCAAAACGGTAATTATCAAATTAATATCAATGTGAAATCAAACGGTATATAACAAATTAATAGCAATGTGAAATCAAAACGATCCCTGCTCAGGCGCCACTTGTGACGCTGTTTTTTTCGCTGATGGAAAATGCATGAATTAATTACTCGGGCGCCAGATTTTAAAGAGTTTACTCTCCAGGGGGGTAGTTCGACAGCCGAAGTTATCGACAGGGTTCGAAAGGAAAATACACCAAGTACAAGTTAGAGATTACGGTGACTATTTATTAAACAAATCAAGTGAAGTTAATATAGCAGCAAGGATAACCAAATAGTGAATCTAAGTGCATTTAATGAAGAAAGTGAGTCTAGCTGGTAATGTTGTTGCAATTATTGTTGTGAAACGGAAAGCGGGCTTACGTCATTGTTTAGCTGGTGGGCGGGTTCGGAGATGTCGTCGGCGGCTGGCTTCTGATGCTGGTTTCGGAACTGTTGTCGGCGGTGGCGTTGAATTTCCGCGAACAAGTTGTCGAACTGCAACTGGGCATTCAACTGAACTCCTTTTACCAGTCGATTTTCTGTTTTATAGTCTTAAAATCCTCGCAAAACAACCACCTTTGGGTGTCATCAACAAGGTTAAAACAGAAGATGACCATACTTTTGACCAATCAGGAAACGAGTTGCTTTTGCACACGGCTTTTGCTGAGGTCTTTTTATGCCAAAACGACGGTTTCGCTATCGATGTGGATTTATAGAAAAAACTCCACATACCTCCATAAAGACGATAATCGGGAATTATTCTAATTAATTCCATAACGGCTGCAATTAACGCAACCTCGTGCTAATTCTGTAATGGGCCTAAAGAGCCTGAAAATGCGCTTCGGCTGATGCGGATTTCATTGCGGTAAATCTAACCAATTAATTAATAATCGTAATTAACGGATTCTTTTGTTTTAGAATCAAAGTGATGCAATCAATTATCTGGTCATCGGTAAAGGGTTCTGGTAAGAATACAAGTTCTCAACTTGTAACATATCGTATAATTAATTAAACTTGTTTTCAAGATCGGTCGTATTCGTGATCGCTCGTAGTAGCGAAGCGTGGGAAAACGCTTAGTTACAGTTCTCCAAAAACATCGGCAAGCTAGAATGACGTTAACCTTGCTAAGTCTCGGTTCGTTCAAGAGGAAGTCCACTTCGTTGGTCATGTATTAACACCCTACGGTATAAGAACAGACCCCGGCAAAATCCAAGCAATCCAAGAATTTCCGGCGCCCCGTAACCTAAAGCAACTGCGTGCTTTTTTAGGACTTTGTAACTACTATAGACGGTTTGTTCAGGATTACAGTAACCCTACTCGTGGTATGCGACACCTACTACAAAAAGGGGCGGATTGGACTTGGGGGGATGCAGAGGAAACTAGTTTCAACCAAATTAAACAAATATTCTTGAAGACGGTAATGTTGATCCATCCAGATCCAGGGAAGCCGTATATCCTAGAAACTGACAGTACGCACTACGGGATAGGAGCAGTCTTATACCAACTGTCGGAGGAGCTAGAACCCGGTGTCGTGAGTTTTTTGAGCAGGAGTCTGCGAGGGCCCGAGATTAATTATATGACGACGGAGAAGGAGCTCCTGGCCATTGTATTCGCTCTTCAAAAGGCTAGGTTATACGTGTCCCAAGCGCGACTAATAATTCGGACCGACCACAATGCATTGACTTTCCTCCGGTATAGAAAGTTTTTCAACGCACGGCTAACCCGATGGCTCCTATTTTTGTAACAATTTGACTTCACTATTGAGCACATCCCTGGTAAGGATAATAAGGTAGAGGACATACTATCACGCTTCTCTTCCGATTACTCGGAGACCCACAACCATCCATTAATTGCACATCTAGCTGGCGACTTTCATGAGGTGCTTACCGATTTACGACAACTCCTAAGATTACAACAAGAAGACCCTACCCTTCAGGAAGTAATCCAACTAAAGGAAAATAACGAGCATCCCCGAACACCCCGACAAGAAAGAGTATGCCAGAGTTTTAGTATCGAAAACGAGGTACTTCTCCACCAGCACTTACCACACTGTTCTAAAACGCTCGTCGTCCCTACGGCCTTGCAAGAAAAGCTGACTTGGCATTACCATTTCGAAATGGGTCATTTTAGCGCTTCACAGATGATCCCGGTATTAAAACAACATTTTTATTGGACGAATATGTCTCGCACCATCCAACAACAACTTGGTCGTTGTGACTTATGTCAAAGGACGAAACGAAGGAACTAGTCATTTGAGGGACCACTGCACCCTATTATTCCGCATGATGTAGGCGAATTAGTTGCTGTTGATTTTTACGGGCCCCTACCCAAGGGAAGCGGCGGTGTGGCATACATACTGGTCGCCGTCGACGTCAGTAGAGATAAGAGGTATGTTCTGGGACCTCCGGAGGATTTCTCATATACTGTTCTCTCTCTGTCCCATATAAACATACCTCTTTCTTATTCTACATTTTAATTTTTTATCGCGATAAAAATATTTAATATTTATCGCGATAATAAATATTTTACATTTTTATTTGCGATAAAAGTGGTACTACCGAAGCTAAACGCGAGATTTGAATCATACATTATTTCTTCTAATTTCTGGTAGCACTGTTTGTGTGGGAAAATTTAAAATTTAAATTAAGTACCCCTAAACGTCATCCTACAGCCCTCAAAATACGACTAAAAATCAATTAAATTTCAATACTGATTTAATTGTTAACTTGCCAATTTAATTTTAAACCCTTACTAATCCAACCCCTAAACAGAATTTTAATAAATATGAAAAAAAGCTAAAGTTTGGTCAGGTATCGAACCCGGGACCTCGGCATGCAAGTTGCACACGGTAACGCTACACCAACGAGCTATTTGTTAAAAGTATGTATTTTAATTGTACATAAGAAAAATACAGTGTAATATTAGACAAGCATTACATCTCATAACATATGTAAAACATCATATGATAAGAAGATTATATTTTATTTAAAATTTTACTTACATGTTTATATAGCGCAGCACAATACTACACTTGAAATTAAAAATAAAATATAAAACAATTTGCTATTAATAATATATGTTTATTCATTTTTTTTTATAAATGCGTTTATGAAGTCTTGAACCGTTGTTCAAAAATGTTATGACGGTGGTTCACATCAAAAATTGATTTGATTTTCTTCTCGACAATTCGGATTCGATTTTCAAATCTGGCGCGATCCCTCACACATTCTTCCCATTGTCCTTTTCGTGCTGATCGATATGCAAATGACCAATGAATCATCCAGCAAACTTTATTTTGATCAACGGCAAAGTAAACACTGTTTTTTCTTTCACCATTGATTGAATTCATTTTTTTGAAGTTGATTTATGAAGTTGAAGTTGAAGAATGAATTATTTATACAGACATCACCAATTTAAATAAATAAAGTAAAGTAAGTAAATTATTAAGTTTATTGCCATCAAAGTTAAATTACATTTTGTCAAAACAGAAACAAAACAAAACAAAAATATTAATTTATAATACTATCTGCAAAGAAAACAAAATGCATTACATTATGAATATCATTTTACTTACATCTAAATTCAGTGACAATGAATGCAAGTGCCCGGGAAAAAAGTTATATGAAGAGGAGTTTGACACTGATCACATGAATAGCACTGCCGACTATCGAAAAATTCACTGTTGTGGCAGATTCGGTGAATTGTTCGAAATTTGAATCTGGACTCTCCAAATGTCCATAGGCACCCCAACAACTGAAGCACAATCGCCTATCTCCAGTATCGGCAAAGATTTCGACCACACAGGCACTACCAGAATTTGGAGATGCTTCCAATTCCAATGTGACCTCATTGGTTTCGTCCGTCGAACAAATACTCATGTAATCAGAGTCTTCTTCCTCGCCCTCTAGTACTTCTTCGTCCACCAGTTCTTCTTCAGGGAAATCCATTGCCACCCACTCATTCCAATCCGAATCAGAATCGCTACCGTTAACACTCATTGTTGCAAAATATAAAAATACACTGAATAAACTACTCATTTTATTTATTACTCTAGTTTTTTTATATAAATAATAAGATCTAGGTGTCGAATATGATACTTGTTGTATCATCATCATAATGCACAGAACGAGGTTTTGAATTATATTAAAACAAAAGAATTAAATCATACAAATCATTTATTAAAAACATATATTTAAACAACAAATATTGCAAGAATTATTACATAGATTGCATTTATTTTTTGATGGTGATGGACCATCACATTGCTCAAAATCTTCAGGTTAGTTATAATGTTCATTACATGGTAAACATGACTTTAAAATTTCATCAATTTGATATTCTTTGGGTAAATGTTTCCAGGCTCTTTCTAGTTCCAAAGTCTGGGCGTATTTTTGTAAATCCACTAGTGGAAAATATTTCAATTCCCATATCTCAAATTGATCCAAACTTTTTTTCAATTGCATGTGATTTACAATAATTTCACCCACTTTTTCTACAGCATCCTTACTATCTGACATTTTGTAATATACTAATCGATATTTGAATGTTGTTCGATATTTTGTGCCAAGTTCATTTCTACAATTAAATTGAAATCAATTTCCATTTGATATGGAAAATATTTTAAGCACTCCAACATACAATGCGATTGTATGGAATTTGATACTCTACATAAAGTTCGCATCAGGTCAATGCAGTTTCCAAGGTTATTACATTCGCGAACAATATTTACAGCTGTTAACATTGCATTATTGTAATAATTTACAAAGTTTATTTTTTTTAATAATGCCAGTCTTGAAACAATAATTTCATTGATCGATATAATTTCTTTAATAGTCGATTGGCTAACATATATTGGGCTAATCTTTTCACTTTTTAGTTTAATCATTTTTATTTCTAGAAAAAACAGATTCTTCTAATTGACATATATTTGAAATTGAATTGAATTCGTTGAAAACGATTGCATCATCCTCTTCAAAATATTTAATTAAAGTGTTTATAAAGTCATTCCACTCCACTTCACCAAACGTAATATGATCTTTTTTTGTTCTTGCATTTATAAATTTCACTGCAGGTTCTAATCCCATAGAATAACAGAAACCAACGGATATTTCACATACTTTTGAGTTTTCCAACATATAACTAGTCTCGTGAATCAATCGTTTATCGTTATAAATATTATTGCGATAGATTGAAAAAAGATTATCAATAAAATCACAATAGGATGTTGGTTCCATCATTTTCAATTAAATTTACAATACTACAGTCAATATCTCAACGTCTTCAATATTTATAGTACCTAATTAATAATAGATAACATGCGCAAATCATGTAATATTTTTAATACTAATCCAACTATTGTGAGACTTATCAAACCCCAACCACTTGACATGTAATTTATCATTCTTTCTGGAGAATATTTTTTCTATTAAATAAACATCAGGCTGTGATGTTTTTTGCAACTCTTCTGTATAAAACCCTCCACTAATTGGCACACCATACATGTCATCTAATAAATATGTAATTGGATTGGTTATGCATACTTTTCTAATTTTAAATAATTCTGTGGTCCAATTTGGAGTGTAGCCCTTATCAAAAACATGTTTTGCTTTACTTATTCGTACTATATCACCAATTCTATATTTTGGTTTATCGAGAATTTCGAAATGCCTATACACTGTTTGTAGAAGATCTTTTTCATTCTCTTCCTTTACATCCGCTGGTTTCATGAGTGTGGTACTATGTTTTGTATTATTGTATTGTTTTATTAGATTAGTTAAATTGTTTATCCAATCATATTTTCCATTTAAACTAAACAACTTATACAACTTTTCCTTGACTGTTCGGATAACCCTCTCGACTATTGCCGCTTTTTTGGACTATATGTATTGTAATGATTAATTTTATGTTTTTTTAATAAACCTTTAAATTGTTTATTAAAAAACTCTTTTCCTTGATCGGTTTGTAGATTTTTCGGTACACGACCTCCACTAGTTTTCAACACTTTCTCCATAGCTTTTGTCACTGCTTCTGCCGATTTAGTTTTTAATGGTTCTGTCCAAACATACTTGGAAAAACAATCAATTACTAGAAACACATATTTGAATCCTTTATTTTAACATGAATAATTTATCATTTCTGCTAAATCAGCTTGCCACAAATCATCAAAACCTTTAATAATAGTACGCCTTCGTTTGAAATTACGTCGAGCCGGTTTATGCAATTCATTTACAACAACTGCCTTTTTATTCATATCTCGTAAATGTTGTATGCGATTGTCTCAATAACTTCTCTACAAATTCTTCAATTTCTTCTGTATGTTTTTTCAATTTTTGATCAATTATTTTGGGAATATCATTTATTTTAATAATCTCTAAACAACCATCCTCATATTGCTTATTGGTAACATCCGTTGATTGTGTCGGTGTATTAGCATTGCACAATTTACGATTTTCTAAATCATAATCTCCATCACTATTTCGCGGAAATTGAATCAAGATTATTTTCGAATTTTTTTGAATCTGCATTAAATGTATGACCGAACTTGCTGACACTCATCTTATATATAAACATTTTTTAGTAAAACCATTAATTTAATCAATAATTTTTTCTTCCCGTAATTCTTCGATAATTGACATAATTTCATTATTATGCGCATTATTTCCAGCGGCTTTAGATGCAACTAAAAGTCTAAGCCTATCCACAACTTCATTAATATCATTCCAATATACGTATTCAATTGGATTTGAATTGAGCAGCATCAACTCATTAATTTTCTTTAGTTTTCCACCCTTCTTCCCTTTGGTTAAATATGGTTTAATTATTTTTTTATACTTCCGATCTCGAGTACCTCTAATTTGATCTCGAGTACCTTCCGATTTCGAGTACCTCTAATCAAATACATTTGAATAAATTCCCTGGCTATAGGTGGATATTGTTCTAAATATGTACAAAGAGCCGTGTTGCCTACTTGTGTAATGAATTTTGGCTCTAAATTTTCTAGTTCAGAATTGCTATCATACTTTACAATTTTCTTTGGAATTATTTTCGATTGAGTAAATTTTACTTCTGAAGCTTTTCTTTTTCTATTTTTTCCTACTTCTTCTTCTTCCTCATCATGTTTTTTAAAATTTCTAGAATTTTTAGAAATTTCCTCTAAGGGTTCCATAACAGGTTTAAAAAACCTACTCAAATCATTTTCGTATTCGTTTTTATTTGATTTTAACATCAAATATTTTCGTCGAATTACATTAGATGCTTCAATAATTTGTTTCTTGATGTGATTTTCTTTTTCGGAAGATGGCAACATCATCATATAATTAGATTAATTGATCTGTATAGTTGAACAAGTACAATAGAACTGAATTCTCAACGCAAAAATGATGATAGTCTAGCAATGCAGTTTTAAACAGACCTCAATTTTGTTGTGATCTGTTATAATCAGGTGTATAATATCAGATTGTATCTGTTTTAATGGGACCTGATTTATATAGGTATTGGTTGATCCTGCGGTGGGACTTGCAGCTGGCGGTGGGACCTGCACCTGGCGGTGGGACCTGCAGCCAGCGGTGGGACCTGCAGCTAGCGGTAGGACCTGCGGTCAGATCTTCAGATATTGATTATATTGGCGGGTGTTGCGTTGGCATGTGTACCGATAGGTCGGACCACTGGTCGGATCTGCATTGATTAACCTGCAGATCGATAAAATCTGTATCAAATTAATCAATTGAAACGAATGCTGTGGAAACCAAGTTTAAATCATAATATAGGAATCGAATCCTTTCCTGTATCGTCCGTTCGTTAATTCACTATCTTTTACTATGACAATCAGACCGTGCTTATCTTTCCAACACTCAACGCACATGTCTTTAAAAGTATCAACTGACATATCCGTGTTTACATGATCGTTGTATGCATGTTTTAAATTTTTTTCATCTTGCTTAAATAGTACTATAGTGTTGGCATTGTCGCGTATTAATTGTTTTGGTATTCTTGAATATGTTTGACATAAATAAAAACTATCAACTTGTTTATGACGACCCATGCAAAAATAATTTCGAATTTTATCTTGCTTATCACATGCTACATCATCAAATATAACTATAAAATTTGAATGTGCTTCGGATGGGTCCAAAATTTCATCATTATCGGTGTATGGAAAATATTTAATTTCCGACACTAGTTTTAAAACACTTTCAAGATGTTGATATTTAGGCTGATACAATGATTTTGAATAAATATAAATATTTTCAAATCTTAGACCATTTGAATTAAATAATAAACTCATCATTACATTCGTTTTACCACATCCACTAGGTCCACTTATTATAGCTCTTATGGTATTAGGAAACAGAGCGCCATGTCTAAAGGGTTGCAGCACTTGCTCATTGTCTAAATTAATTATTGGCAATCGTAATTCTTGTTTCTTAATGTGCATCTCGATAACAATTAAAAATATTTTCAATAAATACTTGACTTTATACTATTCTATATTATTCTGAATGAAATCATCAAAGGGTGCAGGTGTGCTAAATAGTGTAATAAATAAATTACCTATTGAGTTGCATTTACCGGGTTATCAGTATTGTAGACCAGGTACAAAACTAAAAAAACGTTTAGCACGCGGCGATTTAGGTATTAATTTATTGGATAAGGCTTGTAAACAACACGATACTACTTATTCAATAAAAATAAATTTAACTAATAGACATTCGGCCGATAAAGTGTTGGAACATCGTGCGTGGGAGCGGGTTAAATCGAGAGACGCCAGTTTTGGGGAAAAAGTGCGGCTTGGTTAGTGACGAACGCAATGATACTTAAACAAAAATTTGGAATGGGTGTTAACAATAAAAAATTAAAACGCAAAGCATTTCGAAGCGCTGTAGTAAAAAATATCAAAAGAGCACTAAAAGGTGAAAATCACAGTAGCAATTTATTAGATGTTTCCAAAAAGGCATTGTATGCAGCTCGTGTAGCTGTAAAGCAGGCAGGAGGTCGGAAAAATATTCGAACACCAAGAATCATACCAATTCCAAAAACTGGTGGATTTTTACCATTTATTATGCCATTATTTGCTGGATTATCTGCGCTTGGAGCTCTAAGTGGGGGTGCCGCTGCTATTGTAAAAACGGTCAAAGATGTGGAAAGTGGCAAAAAGAAAATGATTGAACCAGAACGTCATAATCGTGTAATGGAATCAATTGCTGTGGGAAAACGTGGATCCGGCCTGTATTTGAAAAAACAAAGAAACGGATTTGGCTTACATGTTGAAGAAAAAAAAAACTTGTAAAATTACCCCAAAGAGCTCTAACTGATTTGGATATTTATAAATATGTAAATTCATGTAAAATTCCATATTTTAGAGGTATTTATATGCGTAATCAATTACCCTATAGTGGACCGTTGAAAAATGAAAGTGCAATAGTAAATTTAGATGATTTTAATAATGAAGGGACACATTGGGTAGCTTATAAAAAACGTAACAAGTCCATAATTTATTTTGATAGTTTTGGTAATTTACGACCACCGTTAGAATTAGTTCAATACTTTGGTGATTTATATCATATTTCATATAACCATGAAAACTATCAAAATTATAACACATACAATTGTGGACACTTGTGTGTGTTTGGAATTTTTAAATAATAAAAATAAATTGAATTGATATCACTCATGTCTCAAACGTTTACATTGAAAGGTCAAAGTAGCCTGTTGTCAGCAAATTTCCATACTCCCATTGAACTCAGCGAGAAACATAATTATGCGCTGGCTCTTATTGGTTTGTACACATTTAATAATATACCAAATATAGAAGAAGGAAAAAATAATAAGTTTTATTACTATGATGGGGAATAGTATATTACAACCGAGTTGGGAATGATATTCATTACAGCCGAGGGCTAATATCTGACCGAGAGGCGAAGCCTCGAGGTCAGATATAAGCGCGAGGCTGTAATGAAATTCCCACCGAGGTATGTATACTATTTTATTCACAATCGAGCAATTTGTATTGTCGAAAAACTTGATTAATATATATAAAATACATATTTTAGACCGTGGTGGAATAGAACAATATCTACATCAGTATCAACATCAGTGAACTGAAGTTGTAAAAATAAAAATGAATGCAGTATTATTGTGTCTTGAATTTTACGATAGTTTTCATTAATAAGTCGTTCTGTTGGATTAGATGAATGATTAGCCGCAATTAAAATTGTGGAAAACAGCGTAATACATTAAATACTTGTATAAATTCTACTTGTTGCAAGTGTCAAACTGTCAGATTTATTATTTGACAGTATTACGAACCTAGGTATGTAATGATCAACTTCCCGACTTCTAAAACATTTGTAATAACAATATTACAATAACGATTGTGAATAAAATGTATTAAAATTCATTGCAATTCCAACGGGGGCGTATAAATTAGTTGATATTGAATTATATCTGCAAAAATGTCTAAGTCCCAATTCAAGTGAACCGGAAAAATATTTATCGATAAAACCCAACCACAATACATTAAAATGTGAAATTAAATGTGTTTTTGATACCGACTTTACACCTGAAGATAGCAATGGATCAATTCTTGGATTTGAACTTGAAATTTTGGGGGCTGATATATACCATGAATCCACTTTACCTGTAAACATTGTTAAAGTATACACCATACGTGTCGAATGTAATATTGTGGTCGGTTCTTACTACGGAAATCAGCAATCGCATACACTGTATGAATTTTCTCCTTCATCAAATCCTGGTTATAGTATAGATGTACAACTACATAACCTTGTTTATTTGCCGATTCAACGAAAACTAATCGATAACGGTCGATCGATAAAATTCGGAGTATATTATCTTCAGAGGAGAGGAAATAATTATACGTTTGGAGTTGAAAAGTTATGGGATTAATATTTAATAAAAATTATATAAAAAAAGATCGTAAATCCAATGTTGCTTCATTCCATCGTCAACCTTTATCAAGACGGAAGTCCACCACATTAACAGCGGAGAATATTAAATTTCTACAATCTTTGGGATACAATGTCCGAACAATTAGAACTATTTAACGGCCCAAGCTATGATGATTCGATTGTACGTAAAGAAATTCATACATATCATCCACATACAAAGTCTTTCGAAAATAGTGATGAAATCGAAATTTCGATAAACCAACAAGATATATTATTGACAATGTATGATGCATGTCTTTGCATTGAAGGTGAATTTAAGGAAACCACTATTGGGGAAGGTACGAGTAAATTAACCAACAATGCTGGCTTATATTTGTTTGAATCGATCAGTTATGAATTAAATGGTAGAGAAATTGATAAAGTCCGAGATCCGGGAACAGTCAGTACCATGCGAAATATTTTATTGTGCAATACAAATGAATCTCAAGCGTTGATTGGAGCAGGATGGACTATAACTGAAGAAGTTTTACCCACCTTCAATACAAATAATTTTACATTTCGCATTCCCTTAAAATGCATTTTGGGAGTATTCCAAGACTATGCACGAGTAATAACTGGACGTCATAAAATCAGATTGGTGCGTTATCGAACCGATTATAATTGCTATAAAGCTACTAATGCAAAGCGAGCGACTATCAATATTACAAATGTCGAATTAAAAGTTAAACATGTTTATCCCAATGATGCTGTAAAGTTGCGAATGTTGAAACATATTAGTAAAGATGTATCCATAAACATTCTATTTAGGCAATGGGAATTGCATGAATTACCGGCATTAAGAAGCACTGAAAAGGAAATATGGCCTGTAAAAACTAGTACTAATTTAGAGAGACCTAGATATATTATTGTTGCATTTCATACTGATCAAAATGATAATATTGCTAAAAATGTAACATATTTTAATCATCTAAATCTAGTGGATTTAAAAGTTCATTTGAATTCAGAATGTTATCCATATGAATCTTTAAAGATTAATTTTCTCAAAATGGCTTATACAGAAGTTTATCAAATGTATATTGATTTCCGTAAAAATTTCTATAATGTTACACATACAGAACCCCTATTGAGCTATACAGAGTTTAAGGAAAGGTGTTTATTTGTGATGGATTGTTCAAAACAATGTGAGGCATTAAAATCCTCTACAGTGGATGTTAAGTTGGAAATTTTAAGTAATTTTCCGTTTCCGCTTAAAACCAAAGCATATTGTTTAATTATTCATGATAGTTTGGTGGAATATACACCACTTAGTAGGATGGTTAAAAAAATATCTAAATTTAAGAAAATATTAATTAATTGTTAGTCTAATGTTAATTATCTAGTGAAGATGACGTAAGAAAGATGACGTTAGAAATAAGCTGGATCAAATTACAAAGCAACCACCTTTGATTATTAATTTAGAAAATGATGAACTTTGTCCCAAGTTTTTAAAATTTAGACCGATATGTAAGAATCATAGTTATAATAAAAATTGTATTTGCAGTGTTAAAAATTGCGATCTTATGTATAATTATATTATTTCAAAATAAATATTATATTCAAATAATGTCATTTTTCTTATCTTAAACCTGATGAAGAAGATGATACTATACAGCCGAGATATCATATTCCTTTACAATAATAATTAGAATTGCTTAATGACAATATTTTTTATTTGCATCTAAGTAAAAACTCATGTTGCTACAATAAATCTTTAGTATTTGTTAAACAGTGCTATAAAAATGTTCGCTGGTCAATCTTGTAATAAATCTTTTGGTCGAAAAGATAATCTGAAACGACATATTGCTAATGTTAGGTGTATGAAAGATGTTCTTTGTGAAAAATGTGGTTGTGTTTTTCCAAATCAATCAACTTTGAATCAGCATGATGGGGATGAACATGAGGGAGTGTCTAATAAGCGTATCAGACTGGAACAACCTTCAACTAGTAGTAAGTTTCAATATTTTTTATATAAAGAGATAAGGACTGATTCAATCATTTGTAGGTGCTATTTATTGTCATTTATGCGATATACATTTGAAAAATCAGTCAAAGTATAAAGGACATTTAAATTCGCTTAAACATAAATCGAATGCATGTAAAAAAGCTGATGGTATTGATGGGGTTGAGCAGCTAACTACTGCTTTTAAATGCAGAATTACTAGCTATCGCATTATGTCGGAAAAAGTAGATATAATCAGCACAAATGATTATATCGATGATGTAAAACCGAAAGTAGTAGAACTTATAGAACGCTGTCTTCAATCCCATAATCAATTAAAAATCAACTTTGAACTATTTGGCAATTATGTTCTACAAACCACTGAGGAAGAAGAAATAAAATCCTTCAACACTCGCAATGAAATATTTACTGGTAGTACGGATATTTTTGCAATATTTGATAAATTAAAGGCAGTGATTGATGAAAAAGCAAGCGAGTTTCAGGAAAGAAAATGTGGTAAGCATATGATTTTTTTTCCAATTTATTTTTAATAATTTAATGTTATCAATTAGGTTGGGCTCTTGAGAAATTTACGTATTTAGAAGTTAATGTGAATAAGTACAATCCGATGAAAGCATCCCGTTACATTGAACTACCCACGGAAATTAGGAATAGAAAAGCTGTCATCAACTTTCAAAACATTGATGAAGAATGTTTTAAGTATTGTATTTTGGCAGCTTTACATCCAGTCAAGGTTCATCCTGAACGAATAACGGGGTATGTGCAATTTCAAAACGAACTAGATTTTAATAATATTGAATTTCCTGTAAAATTAAATAGTATTAATAGATTTGAAGAGCTTAACGATATTTCGGTAAATGTTTATGGGTTAGAAACTACATATGAAAATAATTTGTCAAAAATTGAAGTAGTAGGCCCATTACATTTTACGAAATTACCTCGACCGCGTCATGTAAATTTGCTATTAATTAGTGACAATAATGGTAATAATCATTATTGTCTTATTAAAAATATGTCTAGGTTAATAAGAAATCAGCTGACTAAACATTGTAGTACCATGTTGTTATGTGATGGATGTTTAACTAATTTTTCAAATAATCAACTTTTAGAAAATCATAAATTAAATGATTGTAATCATGTATGTACTAAACTACCAACTACAGATATTATAATAGACAAATTTGGAAATACACATCCGGGAAATATATTAAAATTCATAAATTTTCAAAATCAATTGAAGGTGCCATTCACAGTATATGCAGATTTTGAGACGGTCATAAAACCAATTGAATCGTGTGAGCCTAACTCTGAAAAGTCGTTTTCTATTAAAACATCGGAACATAAACCACATTCGTTTGCTTATTATATAAAATGTTCATATGACGATTCATTGTCGAAATTTGAATCATATCGAGGTGAAGATTGCACTAAAGTATTCATCGAACGTTTAGAATCGGATGCTAAGCATATTTACATCAACTATTTGAAGCCAGTTTTACAAATGAATCCCCTAAGTTATAGTGAACAGAATGAATTTGCAACTAGTGTAAATTGCCATATATGTGAAAAAGTGTTCAAAGATGATGAAAAACGAGTAAGGGATCATTGTCATTTAACAGGACAATATCGGGGTGCGGCTCATATAAATTGTAATTTACATTATAAGATTCAAAATTTCATTCCTATTTTTTTCCACAATTTAGGCGGTTACGATTCTCACTTGTTCATTAAAAATTTAGCTAGTCATCATGAACGTATAGATGTTATTCCTCAAAATAAAGAACGATATATATCATTTTCAAAACATTTGTTAGTGCATACATATCTTGATCGAATAACTGGCAATGAAAAAAACGTGTATTTGAAATTACGCTTTTTGGATTCATTAAAGTTTATGGCTAGTAGTTTAGGTCAATTAGCTCAAAATTTAAACAATGAAGAATGTCATGAAATTCGTAAATACTTTCCTGATGATGAAAAATTCAATTTAATTCGGTTAAAAGGTGTATTTCCCTATTCGTATGTTTCTAATATTGAAAAGTTGTCGGAGAATAAACTACCATCACATAATGATTTCTTTAATAATTTAAGAAAATATTTCAAAAAGTGACTATGAGCGAGCGTGTGATGTATGGAATTTGTTTCAATGTAACACTTTAGGCGAATATTCCGATATATATTTAAAATCAGACGTATTATTTCTAGCAGATATTTTCGAAAACTTTAGAACCCTTTGCTTATCAATATATTCTCTAGATCCCGCTCAGTACTATACCGCACCTGGCCTCAGTTGAGATGCAATGCTCAAGTATACTGAAGTTGAATTGGAGCTATTGACTAATATTGAGATGTTGGATTTTTTACAAAAGGGAATTCGTTTAGGTGTTAGTCAATGTAGCACCAGAAAAGCTGTAGCAAATAATCAATTCATTCCTAATTTTGATCCATCTAAACCGACATCATTCATAACTTATTTGGATGCTACTAATTTGTATGGAGCAGCGATGTCTCAACATCTTCCCAAAAGTGAATTTAAATGGTTAACTGAATTAGAAACTAGTAGATTAGACGTTGCAAATATTTCAGATAATTCTGATCGAGGATATATTTTAGAGGTAGATTTGGAATATCCTGTTAACCTGCATGATAAGTACAACGATCTGCCGTTTTGTCCAGAATCCCTAGCTTCCCCAATTTCAAAAATCAAAATTAAAAAGTTAATTCCGAATTTGTATAATAAATCCAAATATGTTATACATTATAAAAACTTAAAACAGGCTCTTAGAAATGGTTTGAAACTAACTCATGTGCATAGAGTGTTAACATTTAAGCAAAGTCCTTGGTTAATGCCGTATATAGATTTGAATACCTTTATGCGGAATTGTGCCACCAGTAAATTTGAAAAGGATTTTTTCAAACTTATGAACAATAGTGTCTTTGGGAAAACTATGGAAAATGTTGACAAAAGGGTAGATGTAAAATTAGTTACACTTGGGAAAATATTGGACATAAGCCAGGAGCAAATAGCATGATTTCAAAACCTAATTTTAAAAATTGTAGCGTAATTACCAAAAATTTAGTGGCAGTGCAGATGAAAAAATTAAAAGTTATGTATAACAAACATATATATATATATATATATATATCGGATTTAGTATACTAGACTTATCGAAAATTATTATATACAATTTTTATTACGGTTTCATCAAAGAGAAATATGCAGAAAACGCTACGTTGCTTTATACAGATACGGATAGCTTGATATTAGAAATTTGTACGGACAATTTTTATGCGGACATGAAACTAAATTTAAACAAATTTGATACTAGCAATTTTCTTCCAAATAATTTACACGGCACTCCAAGCAATTCATCAATTTTGGGAAGAATGAAGGTTGAGTATGCTGGTAAAATTATTTGGGATTTTTATGGAACTGGAGCAAGAGCATATTGTGTAAATGCTGAGGGTAGTCTTTAAAAAAAGCAAAAGGTGTAAAAAAATGTGTTTTGTTCAAAAGGAGATTAATATGGAAGATTATAAACATTTGGTTGAAACGGAAAACGGTATTATTTATAGGAAAATGACTACTTTTCAATCGCATTTACACAATATGTATAGTGTGCAAAAAAATAAAAGCGGCCTTAAGGTCTAGTGATGATAAGCGTTATATTTTACCAAATTCTGTGAAGACACTTGCTTGGGGTCACAAAAATATTGAAATTTAATCATTTGAATAATGATTCGCTGATTTTGTTAATATATTGTATTTATATATTATATATTTTATATATATATATTAAAATTTTGAAATAAGATAGTATACATAAATGTATTGTTTATAAAGTTCTTCTATATCCAAATCATTTTATTGTTAGAATACTGAAATTTGATTAATGTAATTTTTATGCTGATGCTTACAAATAACATAAAGTATCGTTTTTATTTTATTTTGCTAAATTTGTATTATAAATATATTAATTGTATAAGGACAGTACTTGTATATTATTTTTTGCAATTTGCGATTAAAATGACATCTTTTTAGTTGCCATTTTTGATGTTGAAACAGCCTACTTTTTTTTATTGTTCTAAAAAAAGCGTGAAAAAAAGACTTTTTTTCACTCTTTTTCTACTTTTTTTCACTCTTTTTACTTTTTTTCATTATTTTAAAAATTGCTAAAAACGTGGCAAAAAGTTATAAAACCGCAATGTTTTATTTATTAACAATATTAATTGTATAATTAGTAAGAATATTTAACTAAACAGAAACATATAAGCAACATTTCCATTAAATTTGAGTTAGTAAACACTTCTGTTTGATTTGAATTATGTGAAGGAAGCTGTTTGATTTTTCGTTCCTAGGGGCGATTTCAATTGTTTTATCAATGCTTGCTCTAATTAATAACAAATTAAGCTTGAATCAAGCAACCGATTGTCATTTGATTATTAACTAATATTTAATATTTTTTTATTTTAATTAAAAATTGCAAAAAATAGTGTATACAACACGAGCAAAATAAGTTATTTTTTCACTTCTCGTATTGTCCAACTCGGCTGACGCCTCGTTGGACAAATTTACGACTCGTGAAAAAATAACTTACATTTTGCTACTTGTTGTATAAATAACTATTTTAATACTCTTAAAAATACTATTTATATAGCGTACTTGTGTTTTTATTTTACTATTTCCTCTTCAATTCAACGTTAGAGTAATTATTTAATTACAATCCTGATTTTTAACTGATGATCATGCATTAATATAAGTTTATAAATCTATGAGATGTTCAATTATAACTATCTTTAGTCAGACCATCATTCTATTGTAAGTATACATATTTTTTATTATTAGTGCTGATAATATTATAATTTTGGTTTATTTTAGCAATATGGACTTATGGACGAATTATTAACAAATATTTCCAATGCAAAAGAAATTAAAAAAATTGTAGATTTGGAAATTGGTACTAAACATACCATATATAATTTAGAAATTATGGAAACATCAATAGGTAAAGCAATTCTTGCCGATTTGGGTGATTATTGTGTATGGTTGCCAAAACGATATAATGAAGCCTTTACTCCAGCTGCAGTAGATGATTGCAACAAAAACTATAGCGGCAAAATTTTTGTACAAGTTTTAAAAACCAAAATGATTATGGATAAGCTATGTGGTTTAATAAACATTGGAAAGTTATAAAAAAGGTAATGTATAAATTGAAATTTTAATTTTTTTATTTTAATTTTGTTTTTTTGTTACAGAAATATGTGATACCAACATTGTCTGTAATCCATAGAATCTGTACTGAAATATTTTAGCAAATAAAAATATTATAACTTATGTTTGATTTCTTTTTTTTTGCGCTGTTTACCAAACTTAATTAATAATTTTGTGATCTGATGGATTGGTGGAGGTAACTGATATTTGATTTTCTAATATTAATTATTTGTTATGTACCACAACCAAAACCGTTACTTTTCTCACTAATATTTAATTTCATAAAGATAACGAATTCAAGATACAAGGAATAGTATAAAAACTTTATGCTGCATGCGTGAGAAATCATTGCATATTCAAATTTAATATAAAACTTAGATAGCAAATAGCATACTGAGAAATAATAAAAATGCTGGTTAGCATTAAGCTCATCTTCAACTGATTCCTCAGGACAAAAAGTTAGTCTTGCTTCAAATCTCATAAGAGCAAGGTTCCTGTCTTTTCTATATATTAATAATTTTGTACTATAGAATTAATTTTTATAATTGTATTCAATATTTTTTTTATAAATCAAATAAATATACGATAAACTTTTCATTCGCGGCGAAATCATTTCGTGCCTTCATTTTCACATTACAAAATTAGTGTCAGAAGTGGGATTGGTCTTAGCAACAAAGTGTATTTTTTTTTGGAAAAATAAAAAGTGCGAAAACTTTGGTGATATTCATATCTTTAAACTAAAAAACAGATCCAAAAATAGTGTGTGCAAAAGAAGCCGACGGATTATATAATTTCGCTAAACGTAAGTGAAATTTTCTTATTCTATATATATTTAGTCACGAACCATAAATGAATAATAATCTAAATTTATCAAATCCAGAATTAAATAATATTCCTAATCCTATTCCTCAGAACAGACGAAGACCAAATATGTTTCCTGTTCATCAAACGTCCGATATTAGGGCAATGATCCCAGAGAGTTTTTCGGGAGATAGAAATCAATTATACGATTTTATTCATAACTGCGATGCAGCTGTAACTTTGTGTGCCGGAGCGCAAATAAACCTTATTCTAAATTTTATTGTATCAAAATTAAAAGGAGCTGCAAGAGCACATATCCGTGACAAAGAATTTAATTCATGGCGAGAGTTAAAAACTATTTTAATACGAGCTTATTCAGATTTAAAGGACTATAGTCAGTTAATGGAAGATTTGAATTCTTTAAGGCAGTTTAAAAATGAATCAGTGATCAATTTTCATAATAGATTGGAAAAAATAGAAACACGTTTAATGAATGCAATTCCTGTTAATAACGCGGCCGAAATACCAGGTCGAAGTGCTTTAATTCATGAATTAACATTGCAAAGATTCATATTGTATTCAGTAGATGATATCTCATCTGCCTTACGCAGATCAAAACCCAAAACATTATCTGATTTCTTTCAAAAAGAAACTGCTTGCATTGATTATACGAATTACAAAATTAAATTAAAATCATTGCCCTGTGCAATTTCAATTTTTATTAATACAAATGTATATAACGATAATGTACATGTAGTCAATCCAAGGTCTGAAACTATAGTAAAGGTCAATATTCTAAATCCAGAGATTAAAGAAGGAATTAGTCCAGAACTAATCTTAGTCGATGGAGTTTATTTGGCAAAAGCCTTGTTAAAAGTTGACGATGATGAAATGGCAACTACAACATTATTAAATACAACTGATCGTTGTGCTCAAATTTCAAACCTTAGTATACGTTTAGAAAATTTTGACAGAAAAACTGCTAATGTCTTTTCAATAAATCAAGGAAGTAAACAAATAAATTCAACAGATCGTTTAAATATATTAAAAAATAATTTACGTCTAAATCATTTAAATAAAGAAGAATCGGATTCAATAATAAAAATTTGTAACGAATTTAATGACATCTTTCATTTACCTAATGACGAATTAACAAGCACGAATACAATTAGTCATTCTATAGTCACGACAAATCAAATTCCAATTACAACAAAAATTTATAGATTTCCTAAAGTCCATGATCAGGAAGTAGGTACTCAAATAGAGTCAATGTTGAAAAACAAAATTATTTCACCTTTTACTTCACCTATAACTCACCTATATGGGTAGTACCCAAAAAGATAGATGCTAGCGGTTTACAGAAGTGGCGCGTAGTAATTGACTACAGGCGATTAAATGAAGTTACCATTGGGGACTCATACCCACTGCCTAACATTAGTGATATTTTGGATCAGTTGGGTCATGCCAAATATTTTTCAACAATAGACCTCGCGTCGGGTTTTCACCAAATTCCCCTCAACAAACAAGATAAAATAAAAACAGCATTTAGTACAAATAATGGACATTACGAATTTAATAGAATGCCTTTTGGTCTAAGAAACGCCCCAGCGACGTTCCAAAGGTTAATGAATAACGTCCTTAGTGGATTAAACGGTTCTGATTGTTTCGTCTATTTAGACGACATTGTAATTTATGCTTCGTCATTAGAAAAACATACAAAAAAGCTAAAAGACATTTTCAAACGACTAAGAAATAATAATTTAAAACTACAAGTTGATAAATGCGAATTTTTAAAGAAAGAGGTTTGTTACTTAGGACATGTAATATCTGAAAACGGCGTGAAACCTAACCCCGAAAAAATAGTAGCTGTGGTTGAGTTTCCCAGACCACAAAATGAGAGAAATATCATACAATTTTTAGGATTAGTCGGATAATATAGGCGGTTTATTAAAGATTTTTCCTTGTTAGCCAAACCACTGACTAAATTATTGAAAAAAGATTCATTGTTTATTTGGGAGGAAAATCAGCAACAAGCATTTGATGATTTTAAAAATATTTTAACAACAGAACCTTTATTGCAATTTTCTGATTTTTCTAAATATTTTGTTGTCACTACTGATGCATCTAATTATGCAATAGGTGCTATACTATCACAGGGTGAAATAAACAAAGACAAACCAATCGCATATGCTTCTAGGACGCTTAATCAAGCGGAACAGCACTATAGTACCACCGAAAAGGAGCTACTAGCAATTGTGTGGGCTGTAAAACACTTTCGTCCATATATTTATGGAACAAATTTTGTAATTGTTACTGACCATAAGCCATTGAAATGGTTATTTAATATTAAGGAACCTTCGTCTCGGTTAATGAGATGGCGCCTTAAACTTGAAGAATATAGCTACAAAATTGAGCATAAAGCGGGAAAAATTAATGTTAATGCTGATGCGCTATCAAGAAACCCAGTCATGACTTTAGTTTTACCAGAAAACCCAACTTACGAAAACTTTATAGAATTTTACTATAAAAATGATAAATTCAGTGAGCAACCAATAATCAAAGATAACATTCTAAATAAGTCTCCTAACATTTTTTTATTTTCAAAAGATTTGGATGAAGAAAATTTATATTATAATAATTTGAGTGATCAGTATGATTTCAATATTATTCCATCAGATATTCAGCTTTATGATACTATCAAGTTACATAACGAAAATAAGATAACATACATTTTAATTTCTCATTTAAATCATTTTGACCAACCGTCATCTAAGGATATATATTATTCTTTCTTAAAATTTAAGAACTATTTGAGTAAAAACAAAAACGATAAAACGCAACAGTTATATATTAGAAATCCAATGTTTTATAATTTAAATCTCAAAATAGAAGTTATTAATGCGATAATTTACTATTTATTTAAAGATACTACCTACACATTTATGTTAGTTAATAACGAAAAAATTAAACCTAACACTCAAGAAGACATTAAGTCTATTATTTTTGAAAATCACTCGACTTCAATATCAGGTCACGTAGGGTTTAGTAAAACATACAAGAAAATTAAAGCGAATTATAAATGGTCTAATATGAAAACTGATATTAAAACATTTATCAAATGTGACGAGTGTCAAAGAAATAAAATTGATAGGCACCCACACCGATCTCCAATGATTATATCTAGTACTTCAAAACAACCTTTTGAGAGATTAGCATTAGATATTGTGGGACCTTTACCAATCACTGAATCGGGAAATAGATTTATTCTAACATTCCAGGATGATCTAACTAAATTTTCGCATGCGGTTGCTATTCCAAACCATGAATCGACAACCATAGCTCAAAACCTTTATGAATTTAATATGGTTTTTGAAATACCTAAATCTCTTTTAACTGATAATGGCACGGAATTCACTAATAATTTGATTAAAGATTTGAATAAACTTTTTAAAATAAGGCATATTACAACTACGCCTTATCATCCACAATCTAATGGTGCATTGGAAAGATCCCATGCTACACTGAAAGATTATTTGAAACATTTTATACGTCCTACTCAAGACGATTGGGATACGTTTTTACCATCTGCAATGTTTTCATATAATTCTTCAATACATAGTACTACTCAATTTAGCCCATACGAATTGATTTTTGGGCATAAGCCATTATTACCTAATAGCATCACTAAAGTTCCTAAGTTCTCGTATTCATATGATGATTACTGTAAGAATTTACAGTTGAAGCTAAATAAATCATTTGAAATTGCTAGGGAAAACATAATAAATGCCAAAAAAAATTCAAAAAAGTATTACGATAAAAAGATCAATGAGATTTCATATCAAGTTAATGATTTAGTTTTAATTCGTGATCATTCTTTCAAACCAGGTTCCTCGAAAAAATTAAATCCAACATTTAAAGGACCTTTTAAAATTATAAAATTAAACAAAAATAACACTGTGGTCGTCCGAATTCGAAATAAACATTGCACTTATCATAAAGACTTACTTAAGCCATTTGTTGCAGATTCGGATTCTGAAGATGAATTGGAAGATTAGAGTAATTTTATTATTGATAACTTCGTACTGCATTATTCAAAAAGGATATACATTTGACTCAGTATATAAAATTTCGAAGATTAACGCAAATGCTGGAATATTTTACCAAGATTTAGGAACAGCAAAACTCTATAATGATTATTTCACTCTTTTATCCTTTACCAATATTAGTTTCTATCGTGAGAAGCTATTGTTCTTTACCAATGTTTATGACAAATCGAAAATTATATGTCAGAATCAAACTGATATGCACTCTTATCATTGCACAGAATCCATCAAATTAGTCGGATTGCAAATAACAAAATTAAATAAAAAATGCGAAACTGTTCGTCATCTAACGGGTCACAGTTTCGATGAAACTTCATTTGTAAATCGTAAAAGACGAGGCTTTATAAATGGTATATCAAAAGGGTTAAAATGGCTAATAGGTACACCAGATTCTGTAGATGCCGAATATTATGCAAATTCAATCGATGCTTTAGTAAATAAAAATAAAAGATCACAAGAACTTATGCAAAAACAGCTTCACATAATGACTTCTGCTATTCAAAATTTTAACTACTCTGTACAAACTTTAAAACTGAATAAAGATAAATTAAACGAAAATATAAAGCAATTTAATATATTTTCGAAACAAACAACCACGAAAATAAATAATTTAGAAAAAATTGACTTGATTAATGATCATATGAATTTGTTATATCAATTAAGTAGTGAACTAAATAGGAATATGATGTAGTTATATCATCTATATTATTTACAAAGCAAAATATTTTACATCCATTTGTTATTACACCTCATGAACTTCGGGATGAGTTACAAAAAGTTAAGCTCAAGCTAGATGTCAATTTTCCAATTTCTTTGAATGATTTCAATTCAATTTATAAATATTTTTCTATTTGTAAATTAGCAGTAGTTTACAATCATGAACTTCTGATATATTCTATAAAAGTACAGGAGCAAACATTTACCTTAACTAAACGTATTCCTTTGCCTGCCTTTTATAATGATTCCAATATATTTTCATACATTGATCTTCCTTTTCCATATTTATTGATGAGCGTGACTAAGACTAAATATAGTAGAATCAAGGATCTTTCAAAATGTGCAAAAGTTTCGAACAACGAATATATTTGCAAAAATCCTATTGTTTATCTAACTGCTCAAAAACCAACATGTTAAACAATACTCCGAACGCAAACGGTATCCAAAATTCCCATAGAATGTCCGACCTAAACGATAAAAGCAGAAGCGGAAATTTGGCATAACCTTGCAGGAAATCAATGGCTTTATATACTATCAAACCCAATTTCTGCGACACTCATTTGTGATATTGAAAATATCCAATTTGTGGATTTGGAACTAGAGAAAGTCGGAATACTAGAATTAAAATCAAAATGCCGATGTTTTACGATGACAGCTACGTTGACGGCTACATCAAATTTAAATGCAAACTTTACGAATTACATCCCCAACATCAATATAACAACCGATGAATGTTGCATACGAACGCAAGAATTTTTGAAAACTGTTAACATGGAACCTCTAGAACTAACTAATCTAAATCTAGATGAATTGAGCCACGCACAATATAAAATTGATCAATTTGGAAGAGAACTTGAAGAAGAAATGAAGAAACCATTCATCACCGAACATCAATCAATCTTCAACTATCTTTTGGGAACTTTAACTTCAGTGATCGTATTGTTAATGCTATGTTTCTGTTGTTGTCGCTATTGTTGTGATTGCACATGGATTCCATTTGTGGGAAAACACTTTCCGAAGAAAAGTGGCAATCTTTTAAAGTACTATAAAATTAGTAAGAATACTATTAGTAATAGTAATGTGTATTTATCGAATGAAATAAGAATGTCTGAACTTCAACAAAGACATAGGGAAGAAGCATCTTCATCTCATGTGCGTCCTTACTTAGACAATCCAAAATCCAAGCCTATTTTGGAAATGGCCAACAAAGACAATGAAGATGATGTTTTACCAATGCCAATTGTGCGAAATCCTTATTCGGTTAGTGCGCGAAGATCATTAAGTCGCGAAAAACTAAATTAAATGTTGTGTTAAGTGTTCGCGAAAATATTATGTTCGTTTAGTTATATGTTATGTTCATTTGGATAAAATTCCAATTATACAATATTATTTTAGATATAAGTTTTTATTAATAATTTTTGTTTTATGTTCAACAATATTATTAACAATTTATTATTTCATATTATTTCGTTTCATGTTTAAGGATTTGTTTATTAATCTTAAACAATCTTAAGAGAGGATGAGTGTTATGTACCACAACCAAAACCGTTACTTTTCTCACTAATATTTAATTTCATAAAGATAACGAATTCAAGATACAAGGAATAGTATAAAAACTTTATGCTGCATGCGTGAGAAATCATTGCATATTCAAATTTAATATAAAACTTAGATAGCAAATAGCATACTGATAACATATCTTCAACTGATTCCTCAGGACAAAAAGTTAGTCTTGCTTCAAATCTCATAAGAGCAAGGTTCCTGTCTTTTCTATATATTAATAATTTTGTACTATTGAATTAATTTTTATAATTGTATTCAATATTTTTTTTTATAAATCGAATAAATATAGGATAAACTTTTCATTCGCGTCGAAATCATTTCGTGCCTTCATTTTCACATTACATATTAATAAAATGGTTTAATAGCTGGTTGCTATTAAGAAAAAATGTAAGTAGAAATTTAAATAAAATATAATCTTAATCTTATCATATGATGTTTTACATATGTTATGAGATGTAATGATTGTCGAATATTACACTGTATTTTTCTTATGTACAATTAAAATACATACTTTTAACAAATAGCTCGTTGGTGTAGCGCTACCGTGTGCAACTTGCATGCCGGTCTGATCCGATCAACACGATCAACACGTAGCTGGTCTACGCTGATCAATTCTCGAGTTTTTGGCCATAAATACCCAAATTTATTTTCTAAAAATAATTTGATTAATTTTACCAATAGTATTCGCGAAATCCGTGTGATTAGCATTTTCCTAAGTGAGAATTAAAATCATAATTAGTTAAGTTTGTGTAATTAATTAGTGAATGTGTTGATCCTACAAATTAATAATCTAGTCTTATGAGAACTCTAAAAGGAAGTGGCCTTTGGCCCTTCCTTTGCTGCGCAATCGGACGTTTGAGTTTCTAATTTAATTTATAGTGTCCGTTATATTAATCCCCTTATTCAAACTTTAAACAGTGCTACTGTAAAAATCCTCATAGCAACAACCGGCACGACCGGATTAAACATTCCAAAGCAAATCAAAAAACCGTACCTGCGAAAACCACCAAGGCAGCGATCTAGCGCCTCAACGATGAGCAGCGGTCAAAGCAACCCTGGCGAATCCACCGACCTTATCGGTGCTCCTGACAAACTGAAACCTGATGCGGCCGCTGGCCCTGATAAATCCAATAACTTTAATGAATATATTAATTCCATTGATTCGTTAATCCTAAACAACATACCAGCCCCTAATATGTCTCAAACCGTCTTATCCACCGGGACTATACCCAAATCCTACAAAAACCCTAAACCTACCACTGGCCTACCCAAAACAATTCCTGATGAAGTCAATAATGTTGAAATGAAAGAGCTTGAGCAGATCAACACTTCGAGAAACTTTCCAAAAAACTCACCACCCAAATCCAAGCTTCCCGTATTCACCCTACCTCAAAACCATATCCAAAACAAGCGAAAAAACCCTGCATCTCCTAACGATAACAAATCCCCTTCCAGCAGCAATCATTCATAATCATGATACCCGATTTAAGGACAGTATTTATACTGAGCATCATCGTTTAACTAAATGTCAAAACGGCCCAAAATACTGGGCTATCAAATTTTATAATAGTTTACCGGCTCATATTCGTCCATTACAGTATCTTCCCTATAAAAAGATACTGAAAAAACTACTATTAGACAACGCTTTTTATTCATTTGAAGAATTTTTATTATTTAATATTCCTGTAAACTAGTTTGAATATTTTTATGTTATCTATTTCATCATATTGTATTTTTGTGTTATTTATTTTATCATTATGTTTTGTTCAATGCTTAATCTAATTTTGATAAACTGTATTATTTACTTCTACCTATATGACCTGTGTAATTACATATCTGTATTCTTAGCACCAATAAAATATCTATCTATCTATCTATCATTTCCAAAGCCCAAGAAAGTATATACGAAAAACACCGGACAAGCCTAACTTTCTTATCAAAACGACAAATAAGTTTAAGCCACTCGAACTGCCACCAAACATCACTGCAGCTTCGACATCTAACGCTTCAGCAGCTCCAGATACTCCGGATCTGGCGGAAAACATGCCAAATCGCATCAACAACAATAGACAACAGAACCGCAAACAACGACCACCACCACCAATAATAATTAACGGAAAACCAGACGGCCATCTGTCTACCGTTCATTTTATAAAACAATGTGTAAAGCAAAAGTTGCACATCAAATATACGCGAAATAATACAAATATATATGTAGATAACATGAACGATTTCATTGCCTTGAAAAATGAAATAATTAACAATAGTTGGAAATTTCACACGTATACCACTCAGGATGATAAAACTCACGCATTCATTTTGAGTGGTATGCAAGCCAATGTCTCAGAACAAGAAATTGTCAATGAGCTAAACGTGGACTACGGCATTTCGGCAACGAAATGCATGAAACTCAACACAAAATTTAACCCGCTATACATGATCCTTACCAAGCCTGAAGTTACACTCAAGAAACTCCAGGATAAGGTCATGTATATCGCCTTCACGAGGATTACATGGAGCCGGCATTATAATAACAAGCATATAATCCAATGTAAAGTTTGTCAAAAATGGGGACATGCCGCAACGAATTGTCAGAATTCACCAAGATGTGTTAAATGTGGAAAGGATCACTTGACTGCAAATTGCAACTTATCCAGCACAGTCACACCCACTTGTGCTAACTGCGATGGTGATCACACGGCAAACAATGTGGAGTGTCCTATCTATAAGGCAAGAATGAACCGTATTATGACCAACAACTACAATAATACGGTCAGAAACAATCAAACCAGCCACCAACACCACAGAATGTATACACAGAAGCCCCGCCACCAACGCGGAACGCCTGGATTGACCGGCCCACAACTACCAAACAGCAACATCTACCACAACCGCCCCAGACCCTTCCACCAAGAAGTCAACCCACCAACTCAACCTCAAACAATCTACCAGGAAAAACGAGTGAGTTTGCACAGATCAATGAATTATTTGCTTGTATTAGACAGACGTCCTCCCTAATAAACTTGAATAGTGCGCTTTTAGCAATAAAAGATCTTAACGCACAATTAGCAGCCGTTAATACGCCAGAGGAGCGTCTTATGGCCTTTGTACAATTTGTTACTTATTCGTTAAGCCAATATAATTTTTAAACTCATTATTGCACAGTGGAACGCAAATTCAATTAAATTCAAGAGCGCTGTGGTGGAGCAATTTTTGCTTCAACATAACATAGATATTCTTCTAGTTACTGAGACAAAACTTATTAGTTCTGACATCTTTAATGTCAACAATTACAAAATAATTAGACAAGACCACGACAACCTAAACAATACGCGACAAGGGGGTGTAGCTGCTATTATCAAAAACACGATTAAATTCAAAAAACTTCAACATATCCAGATAAAAATAGAAACAATCTCTATTCAAGTTGAGAATATGACAATAATAGTAGCCTACAATAGCCCCCGAAACAAGATAACAATAACGGACCTAAATAAGATTGTAAACTCAGGACAAAAAGTACTAGTCATGGGAGATTTTAATTGTGTTCACACTGCGTGGAACAATCACACAGTGAACAGTAACGGTAGGGTTTTAAAACGGTTTATCGACAATCACAACGTCAGCCTATCATTTACAGCGGACCCCACCCATTATCCAAATAATGGTGGGACCCCGACTACAATTGACCTGGCCCTTGTTAAAAACATTGACCAGGTCATTGATTTGTATCAATGGCAGGAGCTCGATTCCGACCACAACCCTACCTATACTGAAATTAATCTCACTAACATGGCAAGAACTAACGACGATTATATAACAACTTATAAAAATACTGACTGGACATTGTTTCGTAAAGACCTTGATCTTAAAATTAAAATAAATAGTAAAATAAAAACGCAACAAGAAATAGACATGGAACTAAATTTACTGACGACAAACATTAAAAACACTGAAAACAAACACGTAACTAAAATCAAGAAAAAAAATTAAAAACTTACCTGATCATATTCTTGATTTAATCAAGGATAAAAATAAGATCAGAAAGCGTTTCCAGCGCACTGGAAATGATCTATACCGATTACAACATAACAGACTGACAGGGCAGATTAGACTAGAAATTACCAGGCACAAAAACAATGAATGGAATACTCTGCTTAGTAAAGCCAAGCCAGGCGATAACACGCTCTGGAAAATAACAAAAAAATACACCAAAACTAGGCAGAGTATTCCCACATTACAACATAATAACGTGGAATATAGCAGTAGTGATGACAAAGCAAGTCTCATTGCTGATGTATTCGCTAGCAATATCACTAGTGGGCAAATATATTCGACGATAATTGACGAGTTAAAATCAAGGCTGGAGATGTCACGAGCCGAAGGCGAGTGGCATCTCCAGCCTTGATTTTAACGAGTCAATTATCGTCGAATTATATTTAGCCCACGAGTGGTATTTAGCAAGACAATATAATGATTTCGAACTGTAAAACAGTAACAAAGTAAACTTAATAGTATATGATATGATATAGTAATATGATTTGGTAAAAAAATGGTAGATGTGACTGGTGAGGTGCGATCTAAAAAATTTTTTAACAGAAAGGCTAAGTCTAGCAATACAACGTGGTAATGCAGCAAGCGTTATGGGAACTTTGCCATCTTCATTGGCGTTGGAGGAAATTTATTTTTTGATTTGATATATGAAATGTTTCATTTGCTATATTTTATTTTAATGTATGAATTCTAATATTATTCTTATTAAATAAATAATTAATTGTAATATGATTTTATAAATATGAGATAGTAATATAGTATATTATACACCAAGGGTGTGAAATAGATTTTCTAGCGCGAGCACAGGTTCATATCCCGAGATGCGCAGCATCGAGGGATATGATAGTGCGAGCGCTAGAAAATTTTTCACAACCGTGGTGTATATACTATTTTTTGGACTACTAGCACGTCTAGTCCGCAGCGCCATTGACAGTTGACAGAAGAGTAAATTCAATTGTCGTAATAGATTGTTTGATTTTGTTTAAATTGAAAAACTTGCTGATAAAACGCAAATCTATAACTTCCTAAGCGTTTTCCTGATTGTACAGAATATCACAATTATTTATCATTAATATAATTTTGCAACTTCCAGAACCAAAAAAGTGCGCACTAAATGTACCATTGGAAAACGCCCAGTGAAATTGTAATTGATAGTTACATAAGTTTTAAAAATTAATTTTACTAATTTACACAACAATTTCATTGCTTAAATAGTATCAGATAAATTACCTACAACATAGTGATTCTTTCTGTATAACTTTCTTTTTAAATTCTGCTACGGTATTATCAGAAATTCGAATTATGTGTTTATTTACCCCGGGGTTGTGAAACGAAATGTCACAACCTCTCACCGGCATAGGTAGTGAAATTAAACTTCTCAGTCTGTTAATCAATATCATAAAGTCGTGTTCTATAGCTAGTAGTGTAAAAATAATATTTTATAGTAATATGAGATAGTAATATGATTTTATACTTTTATTGGATATAAATAAAAAAACAAAAGATAATCGAGTGGATGATATGTATTCACGGGTATAAAATCAGTTACGATATTGTTTATTATACCCAAAATGATAGGGTCTGAGCTATGCGTTTTAGGTGCCCTAAACAGGTTCTAGTTGGCCATGAGTTATATTGTCGCTAGCAATATTACTAGTGGGCTAATATATTCGACGATAATTGACGAGTTAAAATCAAGGCTGGAGATGTCACGAGCCGAAGGCGAGTGGCATCTCCATCCTTGATTTTAACGAGTCAATTATCGTCGAATTATATTTAGCCCACTAGTGGTATTTAGCAAGACAATATAATGATTTCGAACTATAAAACAGTAACAAAGTAAACTTAATAGTAATATGATATAGTAATATGATTTTATAAATATGAGATAGTAATAATAATATTTTATAGTAATATGAGATAGTAATATGATTTTATACTTTTATTGGATATAAATAAAAAAACAAAAGATAATCGAGTGGATGATATGTATTCACGGGTATAAAATCAGTTACGATATTGTTTATTATACCCAAAATGATAGGGTCTGAGCTATGCGTTTTAGGTGCCCTAAACAAGTTCTAGTTGGCCATGAGTTATATTGTCACTTGTAATCTCACAAGAGCATGAATTCTATCCGGAAATTTTTTTGAGTGCATTTCAACAACGTATTAATCGGCCCGAGTGGAACACGAGGGCCCGATTACGTTGTTGGAATGCACGATAAAAAATTTCCAGGATATGAATTCAGGCTCGAGTGCAGATTCGGTAAGAAAATCGCACCAATACACTTACAAAAATTGATCAGAATTCAAAAAGTTTTTGATATTTTTTAATCAAGATGCAATAGAATTGCGTATCTATGAGCAACGATTGTTGAAAACAAAATACTAAATCTGTCAAAGTCAAAAATGTCGCGCTTCGGAAAACAGTCATTGAATGCAATTGATAAAGCTGTGGAAGATACGGTACCAAATATTACAAATACGGTACCAAAAAGATACGGTACCAAATAAAACAATTGTGTTTTTAATTTTAATCATTAATTTTGTTAGTTTATTTAATTTTTTAGTTCTAATTAAATTATTTATTTTGACATTTGTTTTGACATAATAATTTCCGCTAAAATTTTCTACTGCTTGGTGTAGTAGGATAAAATTTCCGAAAAATTTTGTTGTTGCCATGGTAATATACTCAAATGCAACGTTTCTATTGGTCGTAAATTAGTATGGTGCGATTTTCCACGATATACATCTACTTGAACGACATACTGACGTAAATTTAGAATCACGCGTTATTAGAAATTATCGGGAAATTATGACAAAAGACGTTACTATTGACAATGACACATTAGCAGACTTCATTACGACTCCTTTTAAAATAACCAAAATTATTAAATCCCTTCCCAATAATAAAGCCCCAGGTGCAGACAAAATAAGCAACAAAATTATCAAAAATCTCTAAAAAAAATGCATCGTCCAATTAACCTACATAATAAATGCTTCGATAAGGCTACAATACTTTCCGAAAGCATGGAAAACGGCTACAATCATCCCTGTCTCCAAACCGGGCAAGGATCATATAAGTCCTAAAAACTATCGGCCTATCAGCCTGTTAAATGCTTTCGGAAAGATTGCCGAAAGAGTAATTTTGTGCTCCGTAAATAAGCACTTACGAAAAAACAGCATCCTCCCTGAATTTCAGTTCGGCTTCAGAGAGAAGCTAAGCACTGTTCACCAGCTGACCCGAATCACAAACGACATCATTACGGAATTTAACAAAAACCGCAGTACTGTGATGGTGTTGTTTGACATCGAGAAAGCTTTTGACAGGGTATGGCAGGAAGCTCTAATTTATAAACTGGGGCTTTTCCGCTTTCCCGACATCCTAATCAAACTAATTTTAAGCTACTTATCAAGAAGACACTTTCGTGTCAAAATTAATAATAATTTTCCCGATGTATGTCTCATACAGGCTGGAGTGCCTCAAGGCTCCGTCCTTGGACCTACCCTTTTCCTTACCTTCATTGCCGATGTCCCTAAGTTTATAAAATCCAGAATCGCCCAATTTGCAGACGACACTGCTGTGTACGCAAACGGATACAGTGCGGAGGTTGCAAACCTTCAGGTCCAATGCCACACTAACCTTTTAACCAAATATTGTGCGAAATGGAAAATTCATCGAAATTCAAGAAAAACTGAAACCATTTTGTTTACAAAAAAAGTTAGTGAAGACATAAAGATCCACAGACCTCTGATTGTAACTGGCAACGAAAAAATAATACATAAAGACACAGTAAAATACTTGGGTATGACATTAGACAAGAAATTCCTATTCACAACACATGTGGATAAAATTGCAGCAAGAGCCTATGGGGTCTTGCACCGTTTGTATCCACTATTAATGAAAACATCTTTTCTAAGTCTACCTAGCAAGGTCATAATTTATAAAACCATAGTCCGTCCTATCCTTACCTATGTATCCCCAATTTGGTGTTCCACCAGTAAACGAAATATTAGAACACTGCAACAAATTCAAAACAAATTCCTAAGACTAATAACTGGATCTTTCCAAAAAACAAAAATATCATACATGCATGAAATAACTGGTGTTGAGTTACTTAACGATTATATAGAGATGCTCTCGGCAAACTTCTATAACCATAAAATTAAGTTGAGCCCACTCACCAAAAACGTCACAAAAAGTCACTTCAATGAAGCCTGCATTTCCAACGGGCGAATACGACATCGATTCACTTATCAGGCTATGATTGAAAATCAGCTGTGCGACTTAAATCCAGCCGACGAGAATGAGTCTGATGGAGAGTAGCAAAAAAAAAAAAAAAAAAAAAAAAAAAAAAAAAAAAAAAAAAAAAAAAATATATATATATATATATATATATATATTCGTCCGTTGAACTCAAATTTTTTATTTTTCTTGATAATTCCCCAATGCAGGAAGTCTTATTTTATTATCTTTATACATTCCATGTACTTACATTTCATTCCTATATTTACAATTTTATTCTACATGTTATCTATTTTGTACCGTCTATGTATCTTATCTACATCCGTACACCCACTAATTTATCTAGTCATTTTTATTTTTTAACACATAATTTATTCATTACTCTAAAACAGATTCTACTTACATGTTTATTTAACTTACATTTGCTTTTTAATTTTGGTATTGGTTTTGTTTGGATGTGGTTGCTCAATTGATCGATCTCATTGCCGGTTGACTAGTTGATTGATTACATCTGAATTATTTTATTTATTAATCTTATAAGTACTGCTTAAAAAAAAAATAATAATAAATAAATAAATAAAACTTTGTGTGCGTGTATAGATGTATATATTGTACATAGTTATATTACATGCTAATTATTTAATTTATTAACCAACCTATCTAAATCCCTTTAATCCCTAAAATCCCCAAAGTCTGCTATGACTAACTATTAACTAAAGAATATCACGATAAGATAACAGATTGTACAGGGTTAATCCCCTGGTGCTAATAGTACCACGAAATCGAGCTAAAAATATAACATCTATAAGACGATCTGCCCTGTAGGTAAATGATTCGTTGATCTGGCAAATTAAAATTTTGCGTTGTGCGAATAATAAAAAAGTGCGTGCATGGAATAAAATCCCACGTAAATATAATCTGTGATAAATTTTGTTTTTTCTATTTTACTGTAACTTTCTATTTATTTTGTATTTGTATTGTTGTATGACAGAATCCGATCATTTTGTGGGGCAAGCTCTCGCTTCTGGCCTGCGTGCGAGCTCGCGCCTGGTCCACTGCTTGAGTGAGCGGGGACCACAAGACTCCTAGCCGCTTAGAGTCAGTCCGCTCTGGCCTGCACACACACCGTGTGCAGTGCTTTAGAGAGGCTGGCGGATGTGGTGGAGTTGAGTGGCCTTTGCTCAGCCCATAAGTTGGTCGGAAACTGAAAAATGGACGAATGAATGTTCATTTATTTCTTTCTTTTTGTTTTATGTAGTAGATATATTTGAATTTAAATATGAAATAGAAGTTGTTTTGACTCTTCGGACTGTTGGTACGTCTTCGGGTAAGTTCGGGACTTAGTAGGAGAACGAAGGCCTGAACAAGGGCGAGCAATTGTAAGCAAGTACGCAAGCGAGAGTTATCGAATAGAAGAAACAATTTGTAATTGAAACAGTAGTTTAATTTTCCTGACAACGAAATTAGAATCAACCCAACAGTCAACACCTTACAAATCAGAAGAGGGATAAGGCTTAATTGTCGCCAACAGTGAAGAACATTAGTGAATAATTAGTGGCCAAGTGCGTTGTATTAGAACTTTTCTTTGTGTTGGAACAAAATGGCGCTTCCTACGAAATTAAGTGAGGTTGATGGAATTGAAGATTCAATTGCGAGGGCTCCTTTAAGTGCTAGTCAAGCTTTATACAAGCTTGTATTTAGTGATAACTCTAGGCTCAATCGTCGCAAGTTATGTCGTTTCGGTGGTTTTGAGTACGCTGTTGGATCGGACTCATTTAATGAGAAAATCGTGGACGTTACAGGTCAGTTTACGTTGCCAAAATTAATTTCAATTTGTTCGATACTGAAATTGAAATCAGACGGGGACGTGAACATGTTAGCGAAGCGTATTTGTGCCGGTCTGTGTGATTTCGAACAGTTACAAGCCGAACGAGAAGAAGAAGAAGACGGCGACGAAGAAATCGACGATAGCGATGGTGAACAGGAATCGGTCGACGAAAGTGTATTACGGGTTGCAGCGCCTAAATTTACGATGACATTTAGAGACATGGAAGATTCGGTGCGCAAGTATAGTGGCGATGAATCTTATCCAATTGAGACGTGGGTGAGTGACTTTGAAGAAATAGCAACATTAATGGATTTGAATCAGTTGCAATGTCTGGTTTTTGCCAAAAAATCATTGACTGGTTTAGCAAAGCTTTTTGTACAAAGTCTAAGAGGCATTACGACGTGGAAACAATTGAAAGCTGAATTACTGAAAGAATTCGAGAAGAAAGTTAACAGCGCCGAAATTCATCAAACATTAAGCAAGCGGAAAATGCTTAAGGAAGAGTCGACACAAGAATATCTATTGAAAATGCGTGAATTAGCTGCAAGAAGCAACATCGAAGAAGAAGCAGTGGTGCAATATGTTATTGACGGGATTGTGGATGATATGGAAAACAAGTTGTCATTGTATGAAGCTAGTACGTTTGACCACTTGAAGAAAAAATTGGAAGTGTACGAGAAAGTGAAGAAATCGCGTGTTCAGATTCGAGGCGGGATGAACAAACCGGATTTCAGAAGAAATCAAGAGAGGAACAATTCGGCAGCGAGCTCATCACGATATAAGTCAAGCAGCACAAGTGAAGGAAGGACGGAGGTCCGAAGATGTTTCAATTGTAATGAGGTTGGACATTTTTCAACATCTTGTTCAAAGCCAAAACGACAAAAGGGTAGTTGTTATTTATGTGGTGAAATGGGACATAAGAAAGAGGACTGTCCCAAGAAAAATAGAGGGACTACATCAACGCAATTAGTAGAACCAGCGGTAGTTAACAAACTTCTACCGGAATACAAGGTAGAAATACAACTTGATGTAGGCAAGTTTTTAGCTGTTTTAGATACTGGCAGTCCGATTTCTTTGTTGAGCAATGATCTAATTCCGGACGAACATCCACTGGAACCATATGTTGAGACAAACCACTTTCAAGGCATTAATGGAGAGAAGATTAACATATTGGGTAAATTGTATCAAAATGTTCTTATCAATAATGAAGGTTCTATTCCTATTTTATTTTATGTTGTGCCTCCGAGCACTATGTTTAACGAATGTTTATTAGGTAGAGACTTTATTGCAAATGATAAAATTAATGTGACATTTGGTAAAGAAGTAGTGATTAAATTTGAAGAACCGATTGTGAATTTCCCTTCAGAAATTCTGAATATTAATGTTACGGGCGAATTATCGCAAACAAATTTAGTTATTAATCCGGAATTGACATGGGAGGTTCACAATGAGGTCGAAAAAATTATAAATGAGGTATATTATAGCGATAAGAAACCTGATAAACCAGATACCGAGTTAGAGCTGAGACTTCAGGTTAGAGATGATTCACCGATATATTTTGTTAGGCCGACGCGTTTATCTATTGAGGAAAAACAAGCTGTAAAAGGCATTATTGATGATTTATTAGAGCGAGATATTATTAAGCCAAGTGATTCTCAATATAGTAGTCGTATCGTATTAGTCAAAAAAAAATGTGGCAAATATAGAATGGCCGTGGATTATAGAGAATTGAATAAATTAACTACACGTGATGTGTACCCAATTCCGAACATAGATGATCAGATTGATAATTTAAAAGGCAAAGTTTACTTCACGAAATTAGATCTGAAAGACGCATTTCACAACATAAAACTTAGTTCAGATTCCACCAAATACACTTCTTTTGTGACTTATTTAGGACAATTTGAGTATACACGAATGCCATTTGGCCTTACTAATGGTAGTTCATTCTTTATGAGATTTATCAATAGTGCTTTTCGTAAATTACTGAATGAAAATAAGATTCAGATATATTTAGATGACATTATGATAGCGACAAGAACTATTGAAGAAAATCTATCGATATTGAAAGAAGTATTAGAAATTATAATTCGAAATTGTTTGGAACTGAAATTTCAAAAATGTGAATTTTTATTTACGAAAGTTAATTATCTAGGATATTGTATTTCAAGTGAGGGAATTAGCCCTAATAAGGAAAATGTTACAGCCATTGAAAATTATCCTGTACCGCGAAATAATAAAGAGTTACATAGTTTTATCGGATTGATATCATATTTTCGGAAGTTTGTAGATCAATTTGCTATTTTAGCCAAACCCCTTACCGAGTTATTAAAGTCTAAAGCGGAATTTATTTGGTCAGTAGATGCGCAAACATGTTTTGAAAAAATGAAAGCAATATTAACAGCACCACCAATTCTTGCGATATATTCACCTAAAGCTGAGACGGAATTGCACTGTGACGCTAGTTCACATGGATATGGTTCGATCTTAATGCAAAGACAAGACGATAACAAGTTTCATCCGATATTTTTCTTTAGTAAGAGAACAACCGCATATGAATCTCGTTATCACAGTTTTGAACTCGAAGCATTGGCAGTCGTTTATTCATTAGAACGTTTTCGGGTTTATCTACAGGGCATAACATTTAAGATCGTGACAGATTGTAACAGTTTGAAGCAAACTCTTGAGAAAAGGGACATCAATCCCAGAATTATGAGGTGGGCTTTGATTTTACGAAACTATCAGTACACATTAGAGCATCGTAAAAGCGAGCGGATGAAGCATGCGGATGCACTCAGTCGGGAATTCAGTATTTTGATAATAACAGAAAATAGTTTTGAGAGAAATTTAGCAATTTTACAGGATGTAGATCCAGAAATTTTAGATATTAAAAAGAACTTAGAAGAACGCGAGCACACTTATTATGAGCTAAACAACGGATTAGTTTATCGAAAGAAGGGAAATAATTTATTATTTTATGTTCCTAGTTCTATGCAGGACAATGTAATTAAGGGTTGTCATGAACAAATTGCACATCAAGGTGTAAACAAGACAGTAGAACATGTATCAAGATTGTATTGGTTTCCAGAGTTGAAAAGAAAGACACAAGATTTTATATCTAATTGTTTTAAATGTATTACATATGCAACGCGAATGAATCGTGCAGAAGGGAAGTTGCATTGCATTGATAAGGGAGTTGTTCCATTTTATACAATTCATATTGATCATTATGGACCATTAGAAAAATCGGGAAATAGGCATAAGTATGTATTTGAAATTATAGATGGGTTTACTAAATTTGTTAAACTTTATGCGTGTGTGTCAACGGGAGTAGATGAGGTTATAAAAAATCTTAACAATTACTTTGCAAATTACAGTAAGCCAAAGAGATTAATATCTGATAGAGGGTCTGCATTTACTTCTAGTAAATTTAAAGAATTTATGATTAAAAATAATGTTCAACACATTTTAATTGCCACCGGTACTCCTCAATCAAACGGTCAAATAGAGAGGATAAATCGTAGCTTAGGGCAAATGATTCCTTCAATGATGAAAAGTCCAGCAACATGGGATAAAGCGTTGACAGAAATTGAATTCGGTATTAACAATTCCATTAATCGATCAACGGGCAAATCTCCAGCTAAATTATTGTTTGGTGTAGAACAAATAGGTAGTATGACCGATGAATTAAGTCAGATTTTAATAGAGCAGGTAGATGAAGAACGCGATTTAGGGAAAATTAGGCAGGAAGCAGCCGATAAGAATGTGAAAGCTAATGCATATAATATTGAATATTATAACAAAAAACATAAAGACCCAGTTAAGTATAAAAAAGGAGATTATGTAATGTTAAAAAATGTTGATGTGACACCAGGTGTTAACAAGAAACTAATACCTAAATTTAAGGGTCCTTATGTTATAAAAGAGATTTTGGATAACGATAGATACGCAGTAACCGAGCCAATAGGACAGCAATTAACACAAATTCCTTATGAGGGGATATGTTCACCTAATAACATGAAAAGGTGGGTTAGTTCGGACTTGGAGTCTCGGTAATGGTCGAGCGATCTGGTTTATTTTAAAATTTAGGTTAAAGTTGATATTGTTAGACAGAAGACATGTTATTTTGAAATGGTCATGCATTTAGAAATTATGTTAATTATGAACTTATGATTTATGATTCTTTTGTTTATGTTTAGACAACAAAAATTAGGGTTAGAACTTTATGGTGAATTTATGCTTATGTATTATACACATTATGAATCTTATGTTTCGATATTATGAGATAATTTAGCACATTTGTTAAACAATATTATTTACTGGTATCAATTGCCAAGAATATATGTTACATTCCATTAGTTGACTTATGTTAATATAATACTTAAATCTTTTGTAGAATTAGTTAGTAATTAAGATAAGCTTGAGGGCAAGCTAATAGTCAGGAAGGGCCGAACTGTAGTAGATATATTTGAATTTAAATATGAAATAGAAGTTGTTTTGACTCTTCGGACTGTTGGTACGTCTTCGGGTAAGTTCGGGACTAAGTAGGAGAACGAAGGCCTGAACAAGGGCGAGCAATTGTAAGCAAGTACGCAAGCGAGAGTTATCGAATAGAAGAAACAATTTGTAATTGAAACAGTAGTTTAATTTTCCTGACAACGAAATTAGAATCAACCCAACAGTCAACACCTTACATTTATGCAAATTAAAGTGTGTTGTGTATATTTATCTATATACAATGTAAACTCAGAAAAGATCGCTATATTTTAAATTCGCAAATTTAAAAAAATGGGTTTTTTGTATTTTTCCCATTTGTAAAAGAGGTTCTTCTCAACCAGGTTTTTCATGTTTTTCCTGGAAAATACTTACTACATTTATAAAACCTAATCACTGTAACTTTTTTCTATTGCACAATTGTCTGATTCGGTGGGCCAGCTTTCCTTAGTGGACCGCTAACGTGCGCATGGTAAATCCACTGAGGGGGGTGGGCATTTTGTCTGTCGGCCCGCCGCTGCTCTAGATACCTGGATTGCTCGGACTGATACATACAATGTAACAGTACACGCAGCGCCCAGCCAGGGTGGCTGTGGGTCGGTAGATTTGTGCCCGGCTTACCGGAATAGGGCAAATTGTTACTGTAATAAACCTTGTTTATACAAATATGTTAAATGTGTTTCTAAAGCTGTTAGCTAGGAAAAACACTAGTGTAAATTATTGTTTTAAAAATGTAAAATGAAGTATCTTAAGTGTTACTGGGAAGGGTAAAACTGGACCTTTTAGGCATGATCTGTATTTCATACATATAATTGTGTAAAAAATTAAATAAAGTATTTCAATCGCAAATCGCATGCCGAGGTCCCGGGTTCGATACCGTTCGATACCTGACCAAACTTTAGATTTTTTTTCATATTTATTAAAATTCTGTTTAGGGGTTGAATTAGTAAGGGGTTAAAATTAAATTGGCAAGTTAACAATTAAATCAGTATTGATTTTTAGTCGTATTTTGAGGGCTGTAGGATCACGTTTAGGGGTACTTAATTTAAATTTTAAATTTTCACAAACAGTGCTACCAGAAATTAGAAGAAATAATGTAAGATTCAAATCTCGCGTTTAGCTTCGGTAGTACCACTTTTATCGCAAATAAAAATTAAAATGTAGAATGAGAAAGAGGTATGTTTATATGGGGCAGAGAGAGAACAGTATATTAGAAATCCTCCGGAGGTCCCAGAACATACCTCATATCTCTACTGACGTCTTTTCCAAATTTACAAAATTGTTTCCTCTGAAGAAGGCAAACGCCGTGGCGGCCATAAATCGGATGGAGAAGCATTTCTTTCCTATAATAAAGCCGAAGGTAATTTTGAGTGACCATGGTACTCAATTTACCTCGAGAGTGTGGTGTTCGCGGTTGGAGCAGTTGGAAATCCGCCCAACCTACTCGTCAATACGCCACGTAAGTTCTAATCCAGCTGAACGCTGGATGAAGGAGCTTGGTCGTTTTTTTAGGACCTACTGTAGTCACAAACACTCGTCTTGGGCGGAGCTCATTCCCAATATCGAACATTGCTTCAACCACTTTCCGACTGCCAATACTGGCTACTCTCCTTTGGAAATTACGACCGGAGAGGCAACTCTCAGACTAATAAATCCGACCATCCGACAGTACTTAGGCCTAAGCCGATCAAAACCGGTAGCAGAAGTTCGAGGGGAAGTCAAGCTTCAACTACTACGGATGGCCTTGAAACGAGTTCGTGAACAAAAACATAAAACCACTAACTACGAAATAGTTGACTTAGTCTTATTGAAGACGATCCCTGCTTCAAACGCTGCGGAAGGGGTGGCAAAAAAGTTTTGTACCTACGACGGGCCGTACCGTGTCTCCGAGATTCCACACCCCAACTGCTACGAGCTGACCGAGTTGAGTAGCGCCCACGTCAAGGGAGCCTTCAACACCGCCAACCTCATCCCCATCCAATAACGGACCGTAAGTGGTATGATACAAGCCAATATGCTTGATCGGAAGTAGGTAGGGACTATCGATAAACCATATATTTATTTTGATCTTGTCGACAGGGACTACCACTATGAAGGGATCCAGAACCCGTAGGGATCGGCTTCACCAAATGACGTCCCGAGTCAGCCGGTCTTCCGTGTGTCCCCGAACTCCCGGCAGAGACCTCGAACTCCCCAGGGACCCGCGAACGAGTCACGACTATGTAGAGCTCGCTCCATGTCCAATATATTTGCAAGTCATTAAGCCGGATGCCTGGATCACCCCCACTCAGCCCTTCGAGGGATTACGGCCACTTCGAGCGTACAACAGGACCGCGGAATGGATCGCAACCGTATCCCCTAGCACACGCTCGCGAAGGAAGAAGTCCGGTAAAATGGCCCAGGTGAACAAGCGAAGGAAGTGGCGCCTGTTGCGTAAGATCCGGGCATAAGATTGTGGGTGGTTTTGGCGCTTTGGACAGTGGTACCCGCGTGTTGACTTTAAATTAATATGGATAGATGTATTTGTGATAGGATGATCTCTTTTGACTCAAGTCATGTACCTATTAGGATTTAACTTTTATTTATGTTGTTTATTTTGACCTATATTTGATGTAAGAGTGTCCTGTTATGTTTAAAACAAAAAAATATTTATCTAAGGATCTTTATTTTCTTAGCTAGTAAACTCGGTTGTTTTAATCTGAAAAAAAAGGGGGGGGGGTACATCTATGATCCCGGAGTAATCTGTAGTGTACGATATTCTAGTCGGATGGTAATCTCTCCTTGCTTATTCAGTCCGTGGTTGAAACACAAGGAGCCGGGGAGACTGAAACCATACTGATCCGACTAACACTATCGATTCTTGTTAAACCATTCACCTAGTAAGTGTGCTCCGCGGTCCCTAGAGGGCGGCAGTGCCGTATGTTGCTGCTACTAACGCAAGTGAAATTGACTACACGGCTGGCGCACGTGAAACTAAACAACAGTCCATACCCTGTAAACTCACAGCAGGGGGTCTCATTTTGTATAGTGGCGGACTCAAAATTTTTTAAGACGCAACTTTTCAATATGGTCACCTAGAATATACGTGATTTAGGTGGCTATATTACAAATTTAAAGTTTTCTGTAATCTATGCTGCAATGTCAAGTAGTGACGTCTGTCTCTGTCATACGACCGTTGGACATTGGACGCATTCCAATTCACGCAAGTAGCGCTTATTGCGCACTTTAGTTGTTCCGATTGAAGCTTTGGCTCGCATTTTAGGAGGTAAGCTCCGCCTATTTATGCTAGCCTCTAAGCGCATTATCTGCCTTATGTTGATATGTGAGGTAGTTGTTGCGTTGGTGAGTGACTGACATTTGCTGTCATTTAACGTGTGGTCTTATCCCGCCAAACAATTGTTTTACAATGGCTTGCAGAACAATAATTGAATTTCCAGTAATAATTAAGGAAACAGACGAAGTCATAACTTTATTTTTATCGCCCGACGAGGCAAATAGAGCTAAAAACGGTAAGTTTGTAAAATTTGTACTACATATTAAGGTTCCTAACCTCTGTTTTTATTTAGATATTAATTATGTTAAACAATTGGTGGCAGAGCAAATACGCATAAGAAAAGTGGAAACAAATTCTGAAGAAGAGGTCGACAACGAAAATTTGGAGGTTGATGATAATCATCATCTGAAAAATGAAGAGGTGGTTAGTATAAACCTAGCTGGTACAGCATGGGGAGAAGCCGCCGTTCTTGGTTTTTTGGAACTTTATAGGATTTACGAGGATGATTTTAAAAAAAACAAACGACACAATACAATTTGGTCTTCAATTGCTGCGGAAATGGTTTCAAATAAATATATGAGCCACATATCGGGAACACAGTGCGCTTCCAAACTGGCTGGTTTAAAAAGAACCTACAAAAACATCAAGGACCAAAATAATAAATCGGGCAATTGTGCCAGCTCTTGGCCTTTTTTTAGTGTAAAGTATACTAATATTAAAACAACACCCTTATTATAGTATGTTTAAACTTGTAGGTGATGGAATCAATTTTTGGGGAAAAAAAATTTATGAAACCGATCTCTATCGCAAGTAGTGATGGTCCGGAATGTCCATCAACATCAAATAAATCAGGTTTGCAGTTGATTCTCTAATATTTTTAAAATATTTCTACGTTTTTTAATTATATTTAGAACCAGAACCAAAGAAGTCAAGAATTGAAAAAACATTCCTGAGTTATTTGGAGGAACGGAAAATAAAAGATGAAGAAAGGGAATTGAAAAAAACAAAATTAATGGAAGACCGCATCATAAAAGATGAAGTAAAATTAAACATCCAAAAACAAATGCTAAATATTTTAGCAAAGTTGGCAGACAAAAAATAATCGATGTACCTGTTTACTCTATCGATCTCATTAGAATAGAATAAGTTATTTTTTTAAGAAATATCTTTATTTTCATTTAAGAAATTTTACTATTATTTAAGAAACTTTATTTTTATTTAAGAAACTTTATTTTTATTTGTTCAATAAGCTACAAAATACAGTTATTGAGTTATATTACAATTGCAAGTGTAAGTTATTCATGATTTGAATTCTTTTAAAATTTCCCACTTCTACTCCTTCACGAGCATTCTCATTACCCATTGGTTCGATTTCGATAGGGTCCTCGTGCAAAACACCAAATTCGATTAAATCATTGTGTAGGATGCAAACGTTATGCAGGACACAACAAGCTATAATGAATTGAGGAATATTTATTGTTTTTGTCAAAGGTAAACAATCTAAAAGAATCCGGAATCTAATTTTCATTAATCCAAAAGCACGTTCAATTGTCATACGCGTTGAAGACAAGCAAAAATTAAAATTTTTCTGTCTGCGAGTTAGATGACCGTTGTCTCGGAATGGAACCATTACATGTGCATGAATAGGGTAAGCAGCATCTCCAATAATATGTGAATTTTCAGGAAAATATTGGTCAGGTTGATCGAGAAATTCAGCTATTGGTGAATTTCGGAATACTCGTGCGTCATGCACAGATCCCACATGGCCAGCAAAACAATGCGTAAACAAAGAATTTGAATCGCAGACTGCTTGCAAAATAATCGAGTGGTAACCTTTTCTGTTGATATATGAAGCTGGGTCTTCTTTTGGTGCTCGTATTCGAATATGAGTGCCATCGATAGCACCAATAACTTTAGGAAAGCCGCGAGTTTCTGCAAAACTTTCCATTCTTTGTACTGCTTCGTCTTGCTGAGGCCATTTTATAAAGCGAGGTGCCAACCAATGTAGAGCGTAAGTCACTCGACAAACAGATCGGAAAGCTGTTGCTTTGCCTATTCCAAATTTAACACTTATTGACCTATAATAATATGCAAATGAATTATAGTATATTAATTTTTGATAAACCATAATATATCAAACCTGTAAGAATCCGGGGTAGCCATAAACCATAGGGCTGTAAGAAATTGTTTGCGCGCATCAATCGGTTTTGCACCACTTACACTAGGCGTCTGATTTATACCAGGCCCAATTAGTGACAACATGTATTCAAACGTTTCTGGATATAAGCTATTGAAATATACGATAAACTATTTTATTCGTATTATTAATAATGCTATTAAGTTTACCGAAAATGTTCCTTAAATTCATTTCTGGAATAGTTTGCAATAATACGCTCAACGTAATCATTAATTTTCGGCTTTATTATATTGCCTCGCTTATTTGCTTCTTTCATTAGAAGAAAATATAGTATGAAGCTATCCGCTTCGAAATCATCATCATCAGTTTCACTATCATCACTTTCGTCGTTTAGCATATGATTGATAACAGTAAAAACAGCAAGATCCATTATAAAAATTAATAAAAACAGCCACGGATGGTGTTTATAAAACTATAACAAATATATGACAAATGACATATCTAAATAGACAATGCGCCTGCTCGGCGCTTTAACTACCAGTTTATCCGTTCCAAATGAAATCGCTCTGATGCATCAAAAGTAAATTGAAACGCCAAACCAAAGTAATCAAAGCGTTGCGCTTGATGTCTGAATTGGAACACAGCGATTGTGTGTGATTGTGTGCCATTTCTCTGTGCGTTGTTTTATATTCCTCTTTTTGCTTTTCATCATGCTTTATTGCTGCGTTCCAAATTGCGTCAATAATTATATATAATATGAATTATAGGTTAAGGGTTGTGTCACGCTATCAAATTTGCATTAGATTATTATTCGATTAATCGCATCAAACGGCAAATATATGACACAAATTCAACAACATTTGCTGTTTTAAAGTCGGTTTACACTATGTGATTGATCGACTGACTGGTTAAACGATAAAATGAATCGACGGGTCATTCGATTTCAACGCCATGCAAAACAGCGCCGTTGAACGACCAGTATTATGGTGTAAACATAAAATTACATGCGATTCGACCAGTCTTGCAACCAGTCATTCGATTAATCGCATAGTGTAAACCGGCTTTTATGCGATCAATCGATAAAAATCGGGAAATTCTAATTTGCAGAAACAAATTATGCTGAAATGAGGAAGATGCATATAATTTATTTTGCCTGAAATATATTTTCAAATTGTTAAAAAAATATGTTGTAAGGCAACGGAACAATGTTTTTGATAATTTATTACGTTTGTGTTACTGAAAATCTCGATTATATTTCATAATTAATTCAAACAATGTCACGTGAGCTAGAACGCAGTTTCATTGGTGTGACGTCACCCGACGGTCTCGATTATTGATATAGGTATGTATGGACCGAGTATTTAACTTGTGTGCTACGTTTTGCGTGGTTTTAGATCGTATTAGAGTGTTAAGTGAAATTTGTACTGGTGTTGTTGGTTTAAAAAACACTTTTAAACGTTTTTTTTTTTATAAATAATGACCGATTCGGATTTTGTGCAAGGTCAGTCAGACAATTTACCGAAAGTAGATGCTTTTATGTTAGCTGCCTACATAAATGCAAACCCAAACTTTTTTGGAGCCGAACTACGAGGAGCGAAAACAGAAAGGTAAAGAATGTTTTTTACTCGGTTTTTGAATTTGAGTTATATTAGATGAATTTTTAATTTGGTGTTTTTAGCTAATGTAAATAATACATAATACATGAAAATAAATATACCTAGATTACATTATAATTTTGTAGATCTGGTCGAGAAACATATGGAGATAATGTCGTGGGTTATGTGCAAGTAAAACGAACCACCAATATTTGTACTGTACGTGGTAAAATCACACCTGAGCATAGCCTAAGGAAAAAAATGTATAGCGTTCAATGTATATGTGATGAGACCGAAGAATCCGTTTTGGAAGTGCAATGTGAAGGATGTGCTGCAGCAGCGGGTACGAGTTTATTTAGTACTAGTTATTTAGGCCAGTTAAATTGTGCTTTAAATCATACAAAAATTTGCGGAAAGGTGGAATTTGCTTTAATCTCTTTAAATACGAGTTAAAAAGTGCGTCTTAGTTTTGTATCCAGGCACAGAGTACGCGACCACGATTTGGCAATTTTTTTGATTTTTGTAAATATCTCCGTTATTATACAGTTAATATGTTACATAGAAAAATATGCAGTTGCAAAAATTTAAGATACATAACAAAATTCTCTAAAATATGGCACTATGCATTTTTTGTGGTATGACTGGGTTCGCATATTTGTATTTACTGGAAAATGAACGTTTGAATAACCTGTCTTAAAAATATCATTGGCATTCTTTAAAGATATTAAAATGACATATTAAAGGACTAAAATACAAAAATAAGCGAGCAGCAGAAATAATGTATCAATTTTTTTATCGATGTTTTTTTATGGTTTTATCTATAATACAAAAAATGTATAGTGCCTTATTTTTAAGGAATTTTGTTATCTCTATTTTTCATAAATAGATATTTTTCTTTAAAGTTCATATTAACTGAGATATTTACAATAATATAAAAAAATGCAAATTTTTGGCCATTTTAGGCTCATAGCTTTTATTTAAAGAGGTTAAAGTAAATACTAGCATTTCGCAAATTAATGTATGATTAATTAATGTCTTTTCAACTTTTTAACTGTAAGATAACTTTATGTAACTCTCGGTTTCCTGTGTTTAGTACATTCAATAAACAGAGAAAACCGAGAGTTAGATAAAGTCATGTTATAGTTAAATAAATGAAAAGACCGGATCTTGAGCATTTATTTGACACACTTTCAGTGGTCTACTAATTGATAAATTTTTTAATTTGTCTGTTGCAGGGGGTTGTAAGCATACAGTAGCATTTTTAACTTGACTACATCGACGCAGTGAAGATCCTTCCAAAATGTCAGTAACATGTTACTGGAAAAAATCACTGTTGTCTGCAGTTGGAACTTACGTAAAATTTATAAAAGCAAAGGAATTAGGAAAAGCCAAAATTGAAAATACAGTTTGTGGAAATGGCAATTTTTTGGACAATTTTATCGAACACAGTTTAGAATTAGGTCGAATAGATACTCCTTTAACAAAATATTATAAAATCTTTAGTGCAACCGAAGAACTTTCACTTCATTCGATGTTGCTAAATTATTTAAAAACTGATAAATGTGATGCTAATGGATTTATTGATTTCTGCAAAGAAAATATTACTGAAGAAGCATGTCTGCAAATTGATACAGAAACACGGAATCAAAGCAAAAGTGGATTGTGGTATGAACTACGATATAGAAGAATAACCGCATCAAAAGCCTACGAGGTGATGCATTGTAAAACATCGGAAACTACATTAGGTGCAACAAAAATTAGAATGACAAGTGCAATGGAGCGAGGCATAAACTTAGAAGTGTTAAAAGTTATTGAAAAAATGAGAGGAATAAAGTTGAAACGGTGTGGATTAATACTTAATCCGATATTTCCGCTTTTTGGTGCATCGCCAAATGCAGTAAGTGATAATTTTGTTATTGAAGTCAAGTGTCCTACATCTGAAAAAGCAGCACAACGATATTTGAAAAAAAAATGGCAAAATAAGTGCAAAATGTATGGGTCAGGTACAACTACAAATGTTTATGTGTAAGAAACGGCAAGGTTTGTTTTGTGTAGCTGACTACAAATTTGAGGAAACCAAAAATGTAAAAATTAGCGTAGTAAATATTGATGAAAAGTATTGCAAACATTTAATTTTGTCTTGTCAGCAATTTTGGGAAAAATGTATTTTCCCAAAAATAAAAAATTATTTTATTTAGTTTTATTGGCTATTTTTTATTGAGTTTAATGCGAATTCAATAGGTTTTTTGACAGCTTCTTTTCTGCTCGTTTTACGATATTCCTATTGGTAGAAAACAAAAAGTTAAGCTCATGTTGCAACGAATTTGGAATCTGCTTAACTTTTCGTTTGTACTATTTGAAACGAGTTGACCAATAAAAAACAAGCAGAATATAAGCTGCTGAAAAAAAAACTGAGCTGAAAACTCGTAAACGGTTAATGACATTGATTGAGAATAAAAACTATTAGAAATAACAAAGATCATTTTATGTTAGTTTTTTAACAGTTTTAGAATTTTTATTTTAATATTTATCAAAAAAATTGACAAAAAGCGGATTTTGTGATCTCTCTGTAACATTTTTTTCATAATTTTTTTTAAATATAAATTCAAAAAACTGTTACAAGATATGAATAGAATAATTCTTCTTCTTTCTATTTAGAGCAATAGGCCTCTTATGGCAAAAACCAACCGTAGTTTTAAGTTTGTTGTTTAAACAAATGATCTTGCACATTAATGATTCCACATGCTATTATAATTACATACTCTATAATCTGAATATGGTGATTGTCAATGCACGCATGAGGTTGAAGCATATTGAATTCTCGCAATCTCCCGATTACTCGTTCTACATGAATTCGTAAAGCAGCTATTCTTTTGGTTTCTTTCACCTCGCTAGGTGTACTTGGCAGGTTGGCGGACACTGATGGTGGTTGGATCAGAACGCAGTTCTTCCTGTGAAGCAATGCCGATACATTCTTAAACCCCCTGTCTGCCATTATAGCTAAACCAGGTTTAAGCTTGTCAAGATAACCACAGTCTTCTACTATCACACAATCTGTAGCTCTTCCGCCATATCCAGGCGAAATATAGTTTACCAGTCCATCAGGTGTACAAGATATTAGATATTTTATTGTATTTGCATTCTTGTACTGTGACCACGTTAATGCTTGATGCACTGGGTTTGTAGGTTTTTCTATTTGAATTTCTAGGCAGTCTATAATAGACTCAACTTTGCCATATCTTGATCGGAAGGGGATTGGTAAGTGTCTTTGTATTCGATCACTTTGCGGCCACACAATAAGCTCCTGAATAAACGATGCAATAATTCCTACTGTGGTGCGGAAGATTCTGCTCACTGTTGTTGATGACATACCAAAGTGAATACCAAGTATTGTAAATGGATCGTCCAAACGGATCTTCTTCAGAGTTACCAAAATATTAACTATTGGAGTAGGTACTTCAATAGACAACATTTTCAGAAGAAAATAACTGTCGCTAGGAAGTCCTAGAAATAATTTAGAATTTTTTTGAATGGATAAAAAAAACACTTTCTCATGTTTTCATTTAATTCTTTATTTTCCAAGTTTTCAAAAATAGTTTTTTCCTCAGTACTTTCTGATGTGTCAGTGGCTGATTCCGAATTAAATTCATCATCTCCATCTGTTGACGATGAAGCATCTGATTTTTGAAATAAAATCGACTTAGATCTTACATGCAGCTGTATTGGTAACTTGAACAAAGTTTGTGCCTCGGTTTGTGCGTTTAGAGGAGAAGTTTGAACACTCATATTTGCACAGACCCTTATTGGTGATAAAGACTGATCTATTGTTTTCAATGTTGTCGTATTTACATCCTTGCTTCGAAACCGCGACCTAATATTTACTTGCGCTGCCTTATCTAAACATTTTTCAAGCAAATCTTCCTTTTGGCCAATTTCATACAAAGACGCAGAAGTACCAAGAATTTGAATATCTTCCGCCGAGTTTTCCCCTATAAAAGATTTAGAACCATTTACTTCCCATTCTTTCTCTGCGTCGGCAATTAACTGCATATGTTTTCGCTTTTTTGCGGCTACTCTCTCAGTTGGCATAATTGCCTTATTTTCCTGGCAGGCAAAAATGTGGGGTATAACATTTTTTTTCAATCTACCCCGAACATTCATTAGAGTGTATTCCCAGTAGTTTTCTAAATCTTCTTTCAACTGTACAAAAAATTACTATTTTATACACCATTTACATTTTCAATATAAAACATTAAAACACCCTTAAAACAGAGGTGTTTTAGGGATTGAGAGAGCAAAATAAAAGTTGCATTTTATTTTTGATAAAAATATTAGCAAAGTTGTTAAAAATTATTGGTAGAAGCTAAATTTGAAAAAAGCCAGCACAATTAAATAAGTGAAAAAAGTGGATTAAGGGTTGCAAATCTGAATTAAGGATCGTAAATTATTTAATCGCACAATTTATAAATTTAACTAAAATTACCACTCGAAACCAAATTTAAAGAAAATCGGAACGATAAAAGTCAATGGGGGTTGAAAAAAGGAAAATATAGGTTTATTTAAACTTACATCAAAATGATCCTCACAACAAAAAATTGTAGAAATGGAAGACAATTTCCTATTCATCTTTTCATCTCGTTTTATTGCGTTGCACCATTTCTTTCTTAATTCCTTATTTTTTGGCACAATGAAAAAATCTTGTTTGGTGTTTTAAACGTTGTGTTTGTACACATTGGCACCAGGCAATACTTCCTAGATCTTACTAATGGTTTTGTTTCATTCATATTCAAAAATCGTAAAAAAAAGCAAACCACGAAGCAGAAGTTGCAATATCCAATACACCGGCACACAAGTAAATATTAGCGAGCTGACGAGAGTGCCTGGTGACGTCACAACAGAGCGAGTCCTATTCTCGCCGTTTACGCGGCGATTCAAATTAATCATTTTTAATTAATTTATTTTAAACGCATTTCTGAACCGATTTATATGATTTTGGTATGAATAGAATTCTGATTTTTTCTGACTATTTATGTAGGCTATTTTCTAAAAACGTGCATCTTCCTCATTGTGCAGAAAAGTGTTTTAAATATGATAAACACGTTCGGTTTTTAACAAAATCATTTTTTAAATATCAGTAAGAAAAGCCGTTTTCTATCCCATAAAAATCTATTGCAACTATAATAGTGTGACACCACGTTAAGTTGTTTATCTTTTTTTTATATGTGTTCTTCAGTGTTATGAAATTTGGGTTGATCGAATTGGAAGTGAAAAATCTCCAAGTGAAGTGGCCAAGTGAAAAATCTCAATTAATAAAATTATTAGCCAAACCGGAAATTGTAGGTTACTGCTCTCCTCGTGGCATATTCTTGAATCCGCCGTTGTTGTACACGCCGATCGACCGACTGAAATTAATACTTAATTACGAAAATTAAGATATAATTAATTATTATTGAAACTGTTCGGTAAAGAACACGTTGAAAATTAAGCACAAGAACTTCATAACTCAATCATATATATTTATTAATGGGATCGTACAATGCGAACAATTGACAGCCACGACGCATACACAATCGTGTTTGAATAATACATATAAAAACAATCAAGGCCAAATTCGATGCCAATACTCGTACAAAATGCCAGTGACCGTCTAAGGCTACTGCTCAAACAAATGAATAGAAAACAAAACGAATACATACATATACAAAGTGAATATGATGGTTGCAATTACCCACTTGTCGTTTGCGACCCTCACAAGTGTTGCTGCTGGGCGGAACAGGATGACGTGCTGCGAGCGAAATGCGGTGATGGTGATGATGATGGCGTGCCGAATGCGGCCCACGACAGTCGCCGTGGTGAGTGCTGTCTTGTTGAGACAATGTAGTGGGATGGCTGGAGTAATGTTACCATAACCCTCTCAATGGCGGTATAGTTTCCGAGATTGAAGACACAGCAGACGAATGCGTGCCAGATGACGGACAAAGCCGTTGTGGCTGAACACGTGGCCGTAGCACACGTCCTACAATGCTCCAGTTATTCCCGTAGGTGTTTACCAAATACGAAGGATCAGCAATATGGTTGAGAATGGATTCTCGAATCACCAAGAGAAAAGAAGTCACCCTTTTCGTTCAATTCCCGAAGGTGTGGAACTAGCCCTCATGGCTTGCTTGATGTTCCCATCTGGACGGTTCGTGATGCAAAGAGAGCGAATCAACGTGGCACCGGCGCATATACACTCATTTTTACAGACTGCGCACACGCGGCTTTTAGAGTTTACGAAAAAAGGGGAGTAATGTAACCATTAACAAACATAACTTAAATACTATGAATATAGATACATATAATAAAACAGTTCAGAAAGGGACAATTCCACCAAGGCGCCTGAACATAACCGCCCACCAAAATACCTAAAGCGTATTTTATGACATTGGCAGCGGACATAACTTAACTACAGGGCGTTTTGATAACCCTTGATCAGTCTTAACCGTGACTACTTGGCGCCGTCCGCACCCGGATGCAGTTCACCCACTTGCCTCAACCTCCAGTGAGTAAGCGGGAGCAATTCGTTTTTAATCAGCACTAGTAGCCCCGGCTGTACATTTAAAGAATCATCTAACCACTTATTGCGCTGTTGCAATGTGTGTAGGTATTCATTGTGCCAACGGTGCCAAAACTCTTGATGAACGCGAACAAGCTTTTGCCAGCGATCTAACCTCTTCATATTTATCTGTGTGTAATCGGGAGCAGGAATGGACGATAAAGGAGACATCGTTAAGAAGTGGCCAAAAGTTAACACAGATAAATCGTTTGGGTCGTTACTCATTGGAGTTAGCGGTCGCGAGTTTACAATAGCCTCTACTTGCGTTAATATTGTCGAAAATTCCTCAAGTGTTAAAGTAAGGTCCTTACACAGTCTGTAAAGATGGTATTTCATGGATTTTATACCCGCCTCCCAGATTCCTCCAAAGTGAGGAGCAGAAGGAGGGTTAAACTCCCATCGAATGTTATGCGATGCCGTTGCATCTTTAAGAATGCCTGTCTGCCCTGACAAAGTTAGTGCCGCAATCGGACCGTACTCGACACGTACCTCGACGATTTGTAAAGCGGCGAAACGCGGCTAAAAAGGCTGCGGTAGACCGATCGGACACCAATTCAAGGTGAATTGCTTTAGTGGATAGACATACAAACAGGCACACGTAAGCCTTGGTAAGGGGGGCCTTGCGCAACTTACTGGATTTAATAATGAAGGGACCACCATAATCGACCCCGACTTGGTCAAAGGCTTTAACTTGTTGTATCCGATACAACGGTAAATTACCCATAGGGGGTTGGAAAGTGTGTGGTTTGTGTCTAAAACACAGCACACATTTGTGCAAAACCCGCGATATTGCCCGCTTAGTCGAAAGAATCCAAAATGTTTGGACTAAAATATTGTGACAGGTTTGAATCCCAGCATGACCGTATTTGGTGTGGGTGTGTTCGACCAATTAGTGCGTAAATGTATGGTTACAAGGCAACAAAACCGGATGTTTTTGGGTTTAGGTTAAACCCGACTGCTGCCGGGTTAATACCTGAGCCGCACATAGTTCCAAACGTGGGATGGTTATTCGCTTCAAAGGAGCGACCTTGGATTTAGCCGTTACGAATCTCACGATTATTGAGTCGTTGTTACAAAGAATGCGAAAATACACCACGGCTGCATATCCTCGCTCGGAAGCATCGCAGAACCCGTGAATTTTGATGGTTTTTGCGTTCGGTAACAGGTGACGCGAAACCGACAAGTTACCCAACTGAATTAACTCAGATTTAAACTGTACCCATTTTTTCAAAATGGGTTCCGACGGAGATTCGTCCCAGTCGAGGCCAAGAGTCCACAACAACTGCACAAAATACTTGACCCAAAACGTGACCTGAGTCAGAATTCCTATTGGATCGAAGATTCGAGCCAAATCTGAGAGTATGTTTCGTTTCGAGCATGGTTTATCTTGGACATTGTCCTGAAATGAAAATGAGTCTAACGTTGGAGACCACTGCAACCCCAACACCTTGATGACTTCATTGCACTCTTTGTCCAATGACAAAGATATCTGACGGTGTTCGGAAGGAATATTGGCCAATAATTCTGGACGATTAGAAGCCCACTTCCGAAGTTCCATACCGGCCGATGAAAATATAGCAATCAACTCATTTTGAATTAATTTTGCGTTCTCGCACGTGTCGGCGCCTGCCAAAATGTCGTCAATATAGACATCGTGTTGTATTACATGAGCTGCGCGAGGATACCTGGCTTGTTCATCCGTAGCCCGTTGAACTAATACTCGTTGCGCTAAGAATGGCGACGACGACACTCCGTAGATGACGGTGTTTAATATGTATTCTTGTACAGGCTCGGAGGATTCCGGACGCCACACAATACGCTGGTAGTCGCGATGAGACGGTTTAACAAGGATTTGCCTATACATCTGTCGTATATCCGCCGTAATGACAACATTATGAACCCAAAATTGAAGTAGCAATGCGAAAATGTCTGCCTGGAGTTTAGGGCCGATAAGTTGAGTTGAATTAAGCGACACACCGTTAGTGTCATGAGCGGATGCATCGAATACTACGCGCAATGTGCCTTTGGCGTTAAACACCCCGTGGTGGGGAAGGTAATACCCATTGGGTACGCGAAAGTTGGTGGTCACACATTCCATATGACTGGTATCAATGTAATCCTGCATGAATTGAATGTATTTTTCTTTAAACTCCGGATCCTTGTTGAATCGACGTTCGAGCATGAAAAATCGTCGAAGCGCAATTTCGTACGAATTTACAAATGTAGGTTCAAGTATCATAAACGGCAAAAACACTTCATACCGGCCATTTGCATGACGCCAACGACTTTGCACAAATAATTGGTCGCATCGCTGTTCGTCCGGCGATAAAGGTGACCTAAGTGTCGACACTGCCTCCAACTCCTTAAATCTCTTCAAAATGGTATCAATTGCCATTGGTTGGATTGCGCATAAAGTATGTGTCACCGATTTTCCTTGGTTGTCTTTAATATTGCCCGTAACAACACATCCAAAGGCAGTCTCGAGAGCCACTGGAGTATTTGCTGGCCCCGCAATTCTACCAGGTAGTAATAAATGCGGAAATAACTCGGCACCGAGAAGTAAGTCTACCTGTCCGGGTGTCGCAAATGTTGGATCAGCCAATAATAAATTTTGAAGAAAGGGCCAGTGAGCAATGTCAACGTCCGTCGTGGGCAAATTGTCACAAATGGCAGACATAACAATAGCGTTGAAGTCGCACGAATGACCGCCTCGAATACCGCGAATGTGGCATACAACTGTCCCACGAAGAGCTTTACTTGTCCATTGCCCCAAACCGCGTAAAGGAATTGAAGTGGGCGACCGCGATGCTTTAATTAATTGACAACATCGTTCGGAAATAAAATTGGCTTGACTACCCAAGTCAAGCAGCAGACTTATGGTGTGATAGCCGCCGAAGCTGTCACGGATCTCCACCTGTACGGTAGCTAGCAAGGTGGTTGGTTGGCGGCCTACCTGATTTGACAGGTTAGTGATGGAATCTGCCTGAGTAGATGCTCTTTCCGACCGCTCGTCGCAACTTCTTGAAACGTTGGTTTCTAAATGTAGCAATGTATGATGCGACTGGTTACATCGTTTGCAGCTACGCAGCGACTCACATTGTGAAAAGGAATGTTTACCGAGACAATTAACGCACAAAAGATGATCTTTTACAAACGTAAAACGCGCGTTTACAGGTTTTTCTATGAACTTGCCGCAAGAATATAAAAAATGAGCTTGTTGGCACATAACACACGAAGGATTGGATTTGGCCTGTATTGCGAATGATGATACTAAATTTGAATTTGATTTAATTTCGCATTTTACGCGGATGGTCACCCAATGATGGTTTGACATGTTGAGAGTCTGGAATGGTATCCAGAGCTTTGTATTGATTGTTAAGGAACGATGTGACGTCCTGAAATGTAGGAGGGGCCGTTGGGTCACTCAAGTGTAACTCGAACCGTTCGCGAGTTTTGGAATCAAGTTTGCGCAACATTGAGTGGGCTATTACGAAATCCGCTAAACTGTTTGGTTCGAGCGAATAACCCAACTTTTGTAACATGCATATGTTTTCATGATACGTATTTAGTAATGATTGTAACGGACGTTTAGAGTCGCATTTGTAATTAAGAAGTTCCTCCCAATAACTAGTAGCCAATTGGCGTTTGTTGTTGTAATGTTCAACTAGACGATTATATGCTAAGTCGTAATTATCGGATGTGAGCGAAAATCCCCGAATGAATTGTAATGGTTTGCTGGATAAAGACGAATGGAGATACTGGAATTTGTCGATGACTTGCAACGATTAATTGTTGTGAATTAGCGAGTTGTAAAAATCGATGAAAGTGGGCCACTCTTTCGGAGCGCCACTAAAACGCGGTAAATCAATTTTAGGTAGTCGGACATTTGGTGCATTACCATTGGTCGTAATAGGAACATTAGGTCCCGTCGCGTTTGTTAATGTAGATACATCTGGAGGAAATGCAATAGCATATTTTATTTGCACATCGTCAAACAGATCCATAAAATCGACACGAATCGCTTGATCCTCGTCTGTCGCTATGTCCGCGGTGACTAACAAATTAACAAGATCCACGTGATGCTTATTGAAATCCTGTTCAAACTCGTCTAACTTAATGTAACGTAATTTAAACCAATTTAATGGTACTGCATCCGTAGCTGCTAGGAGAGCCACATCGCGAATGTATCTTAAATCCGCTAATGCCAAATCGCGTAACGCCCGAGCTTGTTTAATTTTATTCGCAGCCATAGCACAATGAACACCAAGACAAAATGATCAATAGATATTGAAAGAAATAGAATTGCGTAGCGTAACTCACTGGCAATCAATAAGCGCCCAATCGAACAACGTTTAACAGCATGCAAATAATGTCCAGCGAACATCCCTGGCAAAGAATTGTACCTTTCCGACTTTCAAATAAAAAGTAACTGCAACGTAACCGTCAATCCTCGCACTGTGCCCGATCCGGCTCGAAGGACCAAATATTGTTCGGTAAATAACGAGTTGAAAAATAAGCACAAGTACTTCAAAAGTCAATCATATATATTTATTAATGGGATCGTACAATGCGAACAATTGACAGCCACGACGCATACACAATCGTGTTTAAATAATACATATAAAAACAATTAAGGCCAAATTTGATGCCAATACTCGTATAAAATGCCAGTGGCCGTCTAAGACTACTGCTCAAACAAATGAATAGAAAACAAAACGAATACATACATATACAAAGTGAATATGTTGGTTGCGATTACCCACTTGTCGTTTGCCACCCTCACAAGTGTTGCTGGGCGGAACTGGATGACGTGCTGCGAGCGAAATGCGGTGATGGTAATGATGAATAATGCGTGCCGGATGCGGCCCACGACAGTCGCCGTGGTGAGTGCTGTCTTGTTGAGACAATGTAGTGGGATGGCTGGAGTAATGTTACCATAACCCTCTCAATGGCGGTATAGTTTCGGAGATTGAAGACACAGCGGACGAATACGTGCCAAATGGCGGCCAAAGCCGTTGTGGCTGAACACGTGGCCGTAGCACACGTCTTACAATGCTTCAGTTATTCCCGTAGGTGTTTACCAAATACGAAGGATCAGCAATATGGTTGAGAATGGATTCTCGAATCACCAAGAGAAAAGAAGTCACCCTTTTCGTTCAATTCCCGAAGGTGTGGAACTAGCCCTCATGGCTTACTTGATGTTCCCATCTGGACGGTTCGTGATGCAAAGAGAGCGAATCAACGTGGCACGGGCGCATATACACTCATTTTTTCAGACTGCGCACACGCGGTTTTTAGAGTTTACGAAGAACGGGGGGTAATGCAACCATTAACAAACATAACTTAAATACTATGAATATAGATACATATAATGAAACAATTCAGGAAGGGACAATTCCACCAAGGCGCCTGAACAGAAACTACTATTGATTTATTGATATTGATTATTAATAAATAATTGTTGAAACCATTATAGTAATTCCTTGAAAACCATTCCTGACAAACTAATTATGTATTAGGACAACGACTACTTCGACGCAATCAAACAAGTAAATCATTGAAAGTAACTGCCACTAAATTGAGGAGAGATATCAAAAGACTTCAAAAAATTAAGAATCGGTTGAATTCTAAAGAGAGTTCTTTGGAGGGGCCACAATTACATCTAGTGAAAGATTTGGCTGTAAATACCTTGTTTTCTAAACTAAATACGACAACTAGGATTTTTTTTATGTCGCAAATCCGCGAACAACCCAAGCAACCACAGGGCGGAAGATACGATGTAGATGACAAAGTGTTGGCTTTGTCCATTTTAAATCAAACCAACAAGGGCTACGAGTTGTTGAAGCGAATTGGGTTTGCTCTTCCATCTCGACAAACATTGATGTCCTTTCTAAGTGATTTGGAATTTTTGCCAGGAATTAATCAGTCAATATTCGAAGCACTAAAATAATGTGTTAATAATTTGTCACCATTAGACAGGACTTGTGCGGTCCTGTTCGATGAAGTCAGTATAACTCCGGGATTGTCGTATGATGCCAAGAGAGACAAAATCATTGGGTTTGTGGACGATGGCAACTTCAGTGATAGCCAATCATCAAAGGGCGAGACTAAAAAAATTAGAACAAATAAATTTGGCCACCACGCTCTGGTTTTTATGCTACGAGGCCTTAAAACCAAGTGGAAGCAAGTTGTGGCGTACGCTATAGTGGAGCATTCTATGCATCACATTGAAATGGCTAATTTACTCACTCCAATTATTCAAAAAAGCAGAGAAATTGGGTTCAATGTGGTGGCAACGGTATGCGACCAAGGCAAAATTAATGCAGGTGCCATTGACCATCTGCGCAGCCAGACAAATTTACGGTTAAAAGGAAAAGAGAATAGGTTATTTGGCTTTGAAATTGATGGGAAAGAAGTAGTTCCATTTTACGACCCCCCCACTTAGTAAAATTTATTCGGAATAATCTTTTAGAAAAAAAAAAGCCACTTTTATCGAATATAAAGTAATACACACGGCGTCGTGGAACGACTTCAAAACCTTGTATCAGCTCGACATAACTAGGGAAGATTTAAAATTATGCAACAAGCTAACGGAGCAGCATATCAATCCTTTAAAAATTCCAAAGATGAAAGTCTGCTACGCTACTCGAATGCAAGCTAGCGAGTTGCCGCTATCATGGCATTTGCAGCAGAGATTGGTATTCTATCAATTTTCTTATTTTTAATAATATTTATTATGAATAATAATTGAATACTAAATTATTGAGCCTGATAGTGTTTTTGATTGTAATATTTTGGTTTAGGGGCCCCACACACTTCGTGTTTTTTACACAGTTTTACACGCGCGGTTAAAACTGTGCGGTTTTGGAACGATGGAACGACGTCCCCACACACTGGTGTTCCAAATTCTCAGTTTTTTGTCTGTAATCATGAATGAAAGACGTGTGTGCTTGCTAGCAGTGGCGGCGGTATTAAGTTCGATAAATTCTATTAAAAAATCTTTGTTTATGTGACCCCCCATTTTACTACACGTTTACGCCAATGAAAAACCCGTGGAACGAAAGTGCCACACACACACAGATTTGCCGGGACGTGTTAAAACTGCGCGTTCAAAATCAAGCCAGGACTGATACTTTGGCACGCGCCAGAACCGCACAGTTTTTCGCCACACACTTCGTGTTTTTACACAGTTTTGCACGCGCAGTTAAAACCGCGCGTGCAAAACGGTGTAAAAAACACGAAGTGTGTGGGGCCCCTTAGGTATACTTTCAAAATCTTGCCTGGGAACTGCAAAATTTGCATTGTTTTTTGATAAGCTATTCGATAGCGTCAAAAGGCCGAATCCATCCAACCAAAAGATGCGCAGAACTGCAATTTCGGAGACTTCGCCTCATATTCAATTTTATAATGAGGCAATTCCTTGTTTAGAAAGCATAAGATTCAAAAGTGCGAAAAGAAGTCATTAGCCAACCACCTTGCATAAAAAACTGAATCCACACAATCAATGCAATGAAATATCTGTATTTAAATGTGTTGAAGAAAGACGGGTTCCAACATTTTAGCCCTCGCAATCTCAACCAAGATTACGTTGAAAACTTGTTTGGGGCCATAAGAAGCCATGGCCGGCGTAATATTAATCCGACTCCGGATCAATTTATTAATTCATTAAAAACTTTAATGATTAATAACTTTACTGCCCACCGATCAATACGTGCCAACAGTGAGGAATGCGTGCGGAAAATAGCGCTATGTACTTTAAAAACATTCATAACAGGACATACGCCGCAAATCCAGCAACAAAATATTATTCCAATAACTGTGGTAGTTATAAAATATGTTCCTTCAAAAGAGTACCTATAAATTAATTTAGAAAGTTATGTTGCTGGGTTTGTGGCTAAAAAGTTAATAGAGGAAACAAAAAGTTGTGAAACTTGTACTAATATATTTATGAGTAACAATGGGGAGTTCTTTTTAAGCAACTCTCTGATTTACAAAAGGAACTATATTCCTGGTGCTCTATGTGTGCCAGGAGCATTCATTGCTAAAATATTTTCTGAAACGTATTATTATTGCTCAGTTATTATGCCACAAGTGGCTCATTTGCCAAATTTAAAAACAAACATGCTACTTAATTTAAGTTATTAAACATTAATTTAGAGTGTTCGACACATGACATACAATCTATTATACTTGAAAGCACTGCTACCTTTTTTATTATTAGTTACATAGGTAATATTAATAAAATATTAAATGGGCAAACAGTGGGGAAATTTAAAAATCCATTAAAAATTGAGGCCTTAAACAAATCGAAAATGTACGATAAAAAAAATAAGTAATTTTTCATGCGGAAAATTTGTTATTGTGTTTATATATTTTTATTTATAATTATATTTGCATTTTATTATTTTGTCATATTGTTCTGATATTTTTTATTATATATTTTATTTACTATATAATTTTATTATATATTTTTGTATAGATATTTGGGACTTTTATTTTTCCTATTTTAAAATCAGCTTACAGAACATAATTATGTAAACTGAAAATAAAATTGTGGAAAAATATTAATTTATCACAGTAAAAATATTACATTCAATTACTACATATTATAAAAATATAATATTTATTTTCATATACAAATATAAAAAAACCGTTAAAATCCTATCGGAATATGCTCACATTTTTGCATATGGTTTTTTATTTAATTGCGACCTTGCCATTTTTCTAGTAAACAGAAGTAGAATTCATGTGAAGCAACTATGAATAAGTATACTCCACAAGAACGCGGAATAATTGCGTTAATGTTTTCAAGACATAATCGGTCGGTGGTTTTGACTCAACGTGATTTTCGTCGTCGATTTCCTGGCCGTTCGGCACCAACTGGACAAACACTGCGGCATTTAATTGCTCGTCTTGCAGAGACTGGCTCAACACGGGACTCTAGCAGAAGTGGCCAGCCCCGGAGTAGCCGTTCGGTTGAAAATATCGTTGCTGTGGCTGCAGATGTTCAAGAAAATCCGCAAACATCAACTAGGCGACGTGCCACGCAATTGGGCATCAATAGGCGGTCTTTACAACGAATTTTGAGGAAAGGTTTAAAGATGTTTCCTTACAAAGTTCAAACCGTGCATCAGCTATTGCATGCAGACCGCCAATTGCGTGTAACTTATAGCCAAGCCCTCCTAAACCTGGACCGCGAAGTGGATAACTTTCGATCAAAAATTATCATGAGCGACGAGGCGCATTTCCATCTGAGCGGTTACGTAAATAAGCAAGGCGCTTGGTTAGAAACGCGTTAAGGCGCTTGGTTAGAAACCATGAGATCTGGGTTCAATTCCAAGTTGTGCCCGAATACTTTTTCATTTAATTATTGGCATGCATCTATTTATTGGAGATAGACTATGAGATTATTTTCATTGAAAAAAAAATATAATGATAGTCCAGGCGTCAGCGATTATTTTGAAGAATAAATTAGGACAATGCAAATTTTTGCTTTATTTGCTTCGATTAAAGGTAAAGATTGAATCCTCAAAAAATATTCATTTTGTTTAAACAAATTTAAATTGAATTTTCATTCATTTGTTTAAACACTCATTTGTCATTTTGTTTAAACAAATAATAAACAAAATAAACTGACTTTTTATGGTTTTTGGTATATATTACAAAAACGGCAGTTGCGATTAAAAATTTTTTAAATTATTATTTTTTCCTCAATAATTTCTCTACAAAAAATGTCTATACATTTTTTTGGTCGGAACTTTAGTTTAGTAATTATGGACGTGCGCATAAAGCAAATTACTACCAGAGCTGGGCATTTATTTACAGATGCCTTACGCGTGCCCGCGTGAAATCGACTTTTTTTTGTTATGGCTATATTTTTATATAAATTTAATAAAATAAACAAAAGCATGATTAACAATTTAATTTGTTATTCATTTATAAAATTATTGTAAATCTTCCTTCACGGGTTCAACTGCAGCTTTACATTTTTCTTCACAAAAATCTAATCTAATGTAGCAGATAAAAAAAATTCCATATCGACGTCGATTGGGTCATCTACATCTTCTTCGATGTCCATGTCGATATCAATATTTGTGCAAGGTCGCCCTTGGCAATTTGCACAAATAACGGAACAGCGTAGTCCAACTTTTCTAAAACTGCAATGACCAGTACACCCTTTCAAACATTTCAACAAATTGTTTTTAGTAGATCATCTGGTACAGCCGTTTTAGTGGTGGTAATAGGCAATAAGCCATTTGCAGTTCGTTTCCATCCCCAATCAGTTGGTGTCAAATGATTAGATTGCCATTTCTGTATTTGAAAATAAACTCTAAAAGCATGCTGTCGTGCAGCTTCACGAGTCGGAGGCAATGCTGCAAGAATGAAGGAATTTTTAGAAGTAGATTTTGCAAAACATTGAAACCTTAATTCATCCAAGTATAGTGTTTGGGTCTTTTTGGCTCCATATATAGCTGCAATAAATTTCTGTGCAGCCAAATCTAAACAGTCTGGATGAGAATTTGCACATAAAAACGGTGCGAGGTTTGGCCCTTCTTTGAATACGAAATAGACGTTTATCAGTATTTAATTGTGTGTTTTAAATTACTGATTATGAAATTCCGTATCTGCTTTTTCCATTGACATTCCGTATCTGCTTTTTTTACATTGACATTCCTTACGTATAATTCGCGCCAAAACAGCTAGCAATAGCTGGCTAGTGCGCGGCCGTCGTGTCAAGATCTCGCTGCTGCCCATCAAGAATAGGAGAACAAAATCTGCCTTCAAATTTACCCAACTTCCCTCCGCGGTGGAAAGCACAGAGTCGGACTCAGTTAATTCTGAGCAGGACTCTTCCTCTCTCTCGAATGAAAATTCAAATCCATTAAAATACTACTCCCAAATGACGCCCCCACCTACGGGAATTACAACAGTAGCAACAATCTGCACCACAACAACAACAACAACATCTCTCAACTTAGCAACTCCATTTGTCTCAACATCCGTAACAGGCATGGATCTGGGAATTGACCCCAACCTGGGGCTAATTGAACCACCAAACCACAGTTCAAACAAGGTAACACCTCCAATAACAAAAATTAACTCAAATCCTACTCTGTTTAGCACCACTGCCGTCAATATGATCCAGGAACGGCGCTCTAAATGCAAAAATACTAAGTCGCCACCAGTAGTCGACGCCGAAGGCTTCACACTTCTACGCAAACCTCCCAAACTGCTAAAACTCAGACCATCGACTAGCCAGCAAATTCCACTGGCAAATCGCTTTGAATCAATCAGTGGTGATGTAGATTCTCACATCGATGAAGGTACCACCACAACTTCTCCGCGGATTGTGCGGCCTAAACCCCCCGAAAAAATAGCAAAGCCAAAGTCACCACCACCTATCATCCTTAATGGTAAGCCTGAATCGCATCAAACGCTTACCGCCCTTCTCAACCAATTAATCAAAAAGGGGTACTACATAAAGTATTCACGCTACAATAGAAACATTTACGTAGCTGATGCTTCTGAATAAAAACTGTTGGTTGAGTACTACGCTGGACTCAACACCGAGTTTCACACGTACACTCATGCAGCTGAATAAACACATGCATTTGTGATAAGGGGGCTTGCCAAACAAATGGACGTTGGAGAAATTCTATCAAGGCTCAAAAGTGACTTCCAAATTCCAGTGCTCAAAGGCTTTGCCATGAACACAAAAAATCAGCCGCTCTACATGATTGTCACTGAGGGTAGTGTATTACTTGAACAACTGAATAAAAAAGTGCATCACGTACTCAATACAAAAATCTCCTGGGAGCGCCACAAAAACAACAAGTACGTCATCCAATGCAAGCGCTGCCAGAAGTGGGGACATGCTACGTCCAACTGCTTCAACCAGCCTAAGTGCGTCAAATGCGGCGATCCACATTGGACCAAGGACTGCCTACTGGAAGCCACCAACAAACCGACGTGCGCAAACTGCAGTGATGATCACACTGCCAATGTTAAGTGCCCAGTGTATGTTGCAAAAATGTCGCAAATTTTAAAAAATGCTCCACCTAGAACCGCGCGTGCCCCCACCAGTGCGCCCAACCTTGATGGAAATAACTTTCCAGCGCTTCGTGCCCACTTCACCGCCTCGTCGCAACCTAACAGCTAATCCCTGAGCAAAGCAGGTGAGTACGGCATGAAAAGCAGGTGAGTACGACCAGATAAGCCAGATTGGCGACCTTATTAATGAGACCAATTCACTTATTAATTTAAATGTAGTTATTCAAGCCCTCACCGATTTTGAAATTTTTCACTTGACTATCTCCCTCTGCCGGCCTCGCTCTTAATTAAGTGTGTTCTGAAGAGAGAATCAGCTGATTACTGACATTTTCAAGTCTTGTTATTTACATACTTATAAATATCATCTGTGTTAGTAATTTGGAATAATTATTAATAAAATGAGTCTACATACAAAAAATATTGTTTTTAAACGAAAGAAGCCAGTGTATTGTTGTGTTCCAACCTGTAAATCAAACACTGTGAAGAATCGAGAGTAGAGGAAGAAGGTATGTTCTAGCACCACCGTCCATAATGCGCATGATCGAAATAGATCGCACTCTTTCTAACCCATGCAATTATCTTCTCTCTCATTCTCACCACAATTTTTTTTTTGTTTTACCAGGTTGGTAGTATATTGTTGCGGAATATATTTGAAATTTAAATTAAATTATTATTAACATGGTGGGAAAATTTAAAATTTAAATTAGGAACCCCCAAACATCATCGTATAGGCCACTAACTATCATCAAAAATCAATCCATATTTAACCCTTCTAATTATATTTAAATAATATTTATATTTCACCCCTATTAACTTAGGGGCTAAAATATAAATTAAATATGAAAAAAAGCTAACCAGCAGCAGGAATCAAACCTGGTACTTTTGGTTGGGATACCACATCGTGTAGCGCTACACCATCGAGCTAATTAATTAATTAATAATTATAAATCTGAATTAACTTAAATTTGAAAGTAACAAAAAAGCTGATCTGCGGCAAATTGAAATAATAACGTAATATGCATAAGGCTAATTAATAAATGATTTGATTGATTTCCGCAAATATATTAAATTCTAATGAGGTAGAGGCTGATTGTAATGATCATTACATGGTAAACACAATTTTAATAATTTATCATTTCGATATTCTTCAGGTAAATGTTTCCAAACTCTTTCTAGTTCCAAGGTTTGAGCATACTTCTGTAAATAAACTAATGGAAAGTATGCCAAATCCGATGGCTCAAATAGATCCAAACATTTATTCAGTTCTAGATGATTTACAATCATGTTGCCGACTTTTTCTACAACATCCTTATTAAATGACATTTTCTAATAAACTAACCAATATTCTAATGCTAACCGATAATTTGTATTTAATTTAGTTTTATTATTAAATTATACTCAGATTCTATTTTTTTATGAAAATATTGTAAACACTCCAACATACAATGTGATTCTATGGAATCGGATACCCTGCACAAAGATCGCATGAGGTCAATGCAGTTTTCAAGGCCATTATCTTCATGATAATCAAGAATATTTACAACCGCTAACATTAGATTATTATAATAATTTACAAAGTGTATGTTTTTCAACAATGCTAATCTTGAAGAAATAATTTCATTAATCGATATTATTTCTTCAATAGTTGGTAGGCCCACAAATATTGGAGTAATATGATCACTTTTTAATTTGACCATTTTTATCTTCATAAAAAGTGACTCTTCCAATTGGCATATACTTGAAATTTAATTGAATTCATTGAAAACAATTGCATCACCTTTATCAAGATACTTTATTAAAGTGTATATAAAGTTATTCCACTCCACTTCACCAAACGTACCATGATCTTCTTTCTTTCATGAATTTATGAATTTCACCGCAGGTTCCAATCCCATAGAATAACACAGACCAACAGAAATTTCACATATTTTTGATTTTTCCAACACATAACTAGTCTCATGTATCAATCGTTTATCGTTATAAATATTAGTTCGATAATTTGAGAAAAGAGAATCAACAAACTCAGAATAAGATGTTGCCTCATTCATTTTGGGATAAATTTACAATACTACAACAAATATCTCAACATCTTTTATATGTATAGTAAATATTCATAGACGACATGCGCAAACCAGTTAAATAATATTTTCAATATTAATCCAACTATTGTGAGATTTATCAAACCCCAACCATTTAACATAGACTTTATTAGTCTTTCTAGACAATATTTTTTCTATTAAATAGACATCAGGCTGGGCTGTTTTTTGCAATTCTTCTGTATAAAAAACTCCCTTTATTGGTACACCAAACATGTCATCTAATAAGTATGTAGTTGGATTGGTAATACATACTTTCCTAATTTTAAATAATTCTGTGGTCCAATTTGGAGTGTAGCCCTTATTAAAAACATGTTTTGCTTTACTTATTCACACCATATCACACCGATGCGATATTTTTGTTTATCAATAATGTTGACATGATTATACACTGTGTTCAAAAGGTACTTTTCATCTGATTTCTTAACATTGTTTGGTTTCATCAGTATGGTACTATGTTTGGTATTGTTGTATTATTGTATTATTTTAGTTAAATTGCTTATCCAATCATATTTACCATTTAAACTAAACAGTTTATACAATTTCTCTTTAATTATTCGGATAACCCTCTCAGCCATTGCCGCTTTCTTAGTACTATATGTATTGTAATGATTAATTTTATATTTTTTTAATAAACCTCCAAACTGTTTGTTAAAAAACTCCTTGCCTTAATCAATTTGAAGATTTTTGGGTGAGCGGCTACCACTGTTTCTTAACACTTTTTCCATCGCATTTGTAACTTCATCAGATGATTCGTTTCGCAAAGGTTCTGCCCATACATATTTGGAGAAACAATCAATAATCACAAAAATATATTTAAAGCCACGGTTTTGATATGAATAATTTGTTAATTCGGCCAAATCCGCTTGCCATAAATCATCAATACCTTTGATAATAGTTCGTCGTCGCTTGAAATTACGACGAGCTGGTTTGTGTAATTCATTTACAATCGCTTGTTTACTCATATTTCATATATGTTGTATGATATTGTTTTAGCAGCTTATCCACAAACTCTTCAATTTCTTCCGTATGTTTTTTTTAACTTTTCATCAATTATATTGGAAATAATAGGTTCTAAACAATCATCCACATATTGCTTATTAGTGGCATCCAATGCATGAGTGGGTGTATCAACATTACATAACTTTCGATTTTCTAAATCTTAATTTCCATCAGTATTTCGCGGAAATTGAACTATATATATTTTCGAATTTTGTGAAGCCGCATTAAATGTACAACCAAACTTGCTGACACTCATATTATCAATGGATAATATTTAATCAAACTATTTAATTTAATTAATAATTTTTTCTTCAACTAATTCCTCAGTAATTGACATAACTTCATTATTATGTGCATTATTTCCAGCTGCTTTAGACGCAACTAATAGTCTAAGTCTATCCACAATTTCATTAATATCATTCCAATATACATATTCTATCGGCTTTGAATTGAGTAGCATCAAGTCACTGATTTTTTTCAGTTTACCACCTCTCTTTTCTTTGATTACATATGGTTTAATTATTTTTTTATACTTATGAGCTCGACTTCCTTTAATTTGATTATCAGATTTATAATCTCGTCTATGGGCATTCGTCAAATTTAAAATATCCAGGTAGTTTTCTTCATCGGTTTTGGTATACTTTAAAGGTTTTTTCATAAATAACAGTTCATAAAGCCCCCATGTACTAGGAAATTTTTGATTTTCAATGACAATTATATCATTTTTTGCGAAATGAATTTCTTTGGAACCAATTGTCCATTTATCATCCGCACCATTAAGTTTTACACCATTAACTTTATCAAACGTTGAGTGTTGGCAACCTGATAAATACATTTGCACAAATTCTCTAGCTATAGGTGGATATTGTTGTAAATATATGGAAAGACCTGTTTTATCTACGTTTGTCTTAAATTCTGTATCTACATTTATTATACCTTCATTATTGCTGTCGCATTTTACAATTTTTTTTGGAACATTTTTGGATTTACCAAAACTATTTTTACTTTTTCTACTTTTTGTCTCTTGTTCTTCTTCCTTCTCTTTAGTATATTTTGATGTCAAATTGATATTTTCAGAAATTTCTTGTAATGGTTCCATTATAGGTTTAAAAACTTGTTTAAATCATTTTCATATTCATTTCTATTCGATTTTAAAACCAAATATTTTTGTCTGATTGTATTAGACGCATCAATTATGTCTTTCTTAAGTTGATCTTCATATTTGGGCGGCATCGTTGTTATTACATACAATCAAATAATTTGATGTGTAAGGTTGTACAAGTCAGAAATAACTGAATCCATGAACCATTGGATTAGTAATTTTAACAGAATATATCCAATAAAATCTGGTGCAATCTATAGTTGAATCAAACAGATACAGTTTTTATCAGCTTTGTTTTATACAGATCTGATGCAATCTGTACAAAACTTATCGATTATAATAAGCAGTATTGATTGATTTCCATATGTATTAATTGATTAGATCGATCGGTCTAATCTACAGGTCAGAGTCACACCTGCAATGATCGGTCACATCTGCAGTGATACGTCCGATCGATCGGTGACACCTACATTGATCGGTGCGCACGGCAAAGCAGTATATCGATATAAAACTTTATAATAAAATGAAAGAATCGAACCCTTTTCTATATCGCCCACCCATTAATTCGCAATCTTTTATTATAACAATTATACCATGCTTATCTTTCCAACACTCGCCACACATTTCTTTAAATGTATCAAATGACATATCCGTATTTACATGATCATCGTATGCATGTTTTAAATTTTTTTCATCTTGTTTAAATAGTACTATAGTGTTGGCATTGTCTCGTAATAATTGTTAAGGTATTCTTGAATATGTTTGACAGAGATAAAAGCTATCCACCAGTTTATGACGACCCATACAAAAATAGTTTCGAATTTTATCTTGCTTATCACAAGATACGTCATCAAATATAAATATGAAATTCGAAAGTGCTTCGGATGGGTCCAAAATTTCTTCATTGTCACTACATGGAAAATACTTAATTTCTGTCACTTGCTTTAGCACCCTTTCAAGCTGTTTATATTTGGGCTGATACAGCGATTTTGAATAAATATAAATATTTTCAAATCTCAAACCATTTGAATTAAATAATAAACTCATCATCACATTCGTTTTACCACATCCACTAGGCCCGCTTATTATGGCTCTTATTGTATTAGGAAATAGTACACCATGTCTAAGGACCTAAATATCTTCTTCATTGTCCAAATTAATGATTGGTAGTTGTAGTTCTTGTTTCTTGATACGCATCTTGTAAACAATTAAAAATATGTTTAATAAATACTTGTTTTTGTACTGTTTTATTTTATTCCAATGAAGACCTTGAAGGGGGCAGGTGTACTAAATACCGCTATAAATAATTTATCGATTGAATTGCATTTACCAGGTTATCAATATTGTGGACCAGGTACAAAATTAAAAAAACGATTAGCGCGTGGTGATCTTGGTATTAATCCATTAGACAAGGCTTGCAAACAACACGATATTGCAAATTCAATAAATAAAAAATTAAGCGACCGACATTTGGCGGATAACGAGTTGGAACATCGAGCGTGGGAACGTGTTAAATTAAAAAACGCTACTTTTTGGTGAAAAAAGTGTTGCTGGTTAGTGACGAATGCAATGAAGCTTAAACAAAAAGTTAGGATGGGAGTTACTAAACGAAAAGGATTTAGAAGTGTTGTAGTGAAAAATATTAAGAAGGCTTTAAAAAATAAAAATTGTAATAGTGATATACTGGATATTTCAAAAAAGGCACTACATGCAGGCAGGTCGTATGGCCGTAAAGCGGGCAGGAGGTCGCAAAAATACTGTAACGCCAAGGATCATACCAATTCCAAAAACTGGTGGAATTTTACCATTTATTATACCATTATTTGCCGGATTATCTGCCCTTGGGGCTCTAAGTGGGGGAGCGACATCTATTGTAAAAACTGTAGAAGATGTGCAAAATGGTAAGAAGAAGCTGATTGAAGCAGAACGTCATAATCGTGCAATGGAATCAATTGCATTGGGAAAACACGGATCTGGGCTGTATTTAAAAAAAGCAAAATAATGGATTTGTTGAAAGTTTTAACACATGAACAACACAACAGTTTTGCAACTAGTTTAAATTGTTATATTTGTGACAAAAAGTTTAATGATGATACGGAAAAAGTGCGAGATCATTGTCACTTGACCGGAATTTATCGAGGCGCGGCACATATGAATTGCAATTTAAATTTTAAAATTCCAAAATTTATTCCTATATTTTTTTATAACTTGAGTGGTTATGATTCTCACCTATTTATTAAGGATTTAGCACATAATCAGGAAAATATTGATGTTATTGCTCAGAATAAAGAACGTTATATTTCATTTTCTAAACATATTTTGGTGGATACATATACTGATCGAAAATCACGTGCTGAAAAAAAAGTATTTTTAAAATTGCGGTTTTTAGATTTACTCAAATTTATGACCAGTAGTTTAAGCCAACTAGCTCAAAATTTGACTGACAAAGAATGTTGTGAGGTTCAAAAATATTTTCCTGATGTGGAGCGATTTAATTTAATTCGACAGAAAGGTGTATTCCCATATTCATATGTTACAAATATTGGTAAACTAAATGAAAATAAATTACCATCACATAAAGAGTTTTTTGATAATTTACAAAATCAACATATTTCATTAAGTGATTACGAGCGAGCGTATAATGTATAGAATGTATTTCAATGTACCATTCTGGGAGAATATTCGGACATATATTTCAAATCGGATGTATTAATATTGGCAGATATTTTTGAAAGTTTTAGAAGTCTTTGTATATCAATATACAGTTTAGATGCATCTCAATACTATACTGCACCCGGTCTAAGCTGGGATGCAATGTTGAAATTTAATACTGCTAAATACTGCTGTTGAGCTAGAACTACTAACTAATATTGATATGTTTCATTTTTAAAAAAAAAGGGATTCGCGGGGGTCAAATAATAAGTTTATTCCCTTTTATGATTCAACTAAACCCACATTATACATTACATATTTAGATGCAACTAATTTATATGGTGCTGCTATGTCGCAATATCTCCCCAAAGACAATTTTAGCTGGTTAAATCAATCGCAAATCGATGGGCTTGATATTATGAACATTTCAAATGAATGTGATACAGGATATGTTTTAGAAGTCGATTTAGAATATCCATTGACTTTACATGATAAACATAATGACCTTCCTTTTTGTCCGGAATCTATAGTTTCCCCTATTTCAAATCTTAATATTAAAAAATTAATTCCAAATTTTTATAATAAAAATAAATATATTATACATTATCGAAATTTAAAGCAGGCGCTTGAGAATGGTTTGAAGTTGATTAAAGTTCATCGAGTACTTTCATTTAATCAATACCCTTGGTTAATGTCGTATATTGATTTAATACTATAATGCGAAATGCTTGTTCTAGTAAGTTTGAGAAAGATTTTTTCAAACTTATAAATAACAGCATTTTTGGCAAAACTATGAAAAACGTTGACAAAAGGGTTGATGTTAAATTAATTACGCATTGGGAAAATGTTGGGCGTAGGGCCGGAGCAAATGCTTTGATAGCAAAGCCAAACTTTAAAAATTGTAAAGTATTTAATGAAGATTTTGTGGCCATACAAATGGAAAAATTAAGAGTGACATATAATAAACCTGTTTATATAGGATTTAGTATTTTGGATGTATCTAAAATAATTATCTATGATTTTTATTATAATTTCATTATAGAAAAATATGGAGAAAAGGTATCGCTAGTTAGCTATCGGATAGTTTAATATTAAAAATTTTTACCGAAAACTTTTATGCATATATGAAAGTACATTTAAATAAATTTGATACCAGTAATTACGCTCCAAATAATATACATGGAATTCCAATAAATTCTTCGATTTTGGGAAAAATGAAGGATGGAGTTTTTATGGAACAGGTGCTAAAGCATATTGTGTGAATTCTGAAGGTAATTTATCGAAAAAAGCTAAAGGAATCAAAAAATGCGTTGTTAATAAGGAAATAGATTTGGCTGACTATAAACATATTGTTGAAACTGAAAACAGTATTATTTATAGATAAATGACTAGTTTTCAATCAAATTTGCACAATATGTATAGTGTATTAAAAAATAAAGCAGCTCTATCATCCTATGATGATAAACGTTGTATTTTACCCGGTTCTGTAAAAACGCTCGCTTGGGGTCATAAAAATATTGAAATTTGAATATATTTTTTTTATTAAAACATATTAGTAATATAAGTAAATTTTAAACTTGTTTATATAGACAAGATCAGTAGATATATATGCGAGTTCTGGAACAAAGGACTTCTTTGTGTGTAATGTAAACAAGTTTTGGGTGTCTTATCAGTGACTTGGTAATGATTGGAAAAAGAATCATATCAATCGGTGTGTGCAAAAATCACTTCATTGGGAAAAGTGTCATATCAACAGATATATGCAAAAATCTCTTCATCAACTTTCGTGTGATGTTTTGAATCAAAGAAAACCGCATCATATCACCAGCTGAAACAGGTAGTCAAGCAAATCAATGTTTATAGTTTACAGTAAAAGTGTTGGGGTGTTGGATTTTCTATATGATTAATATGCAAAGATAATCAGACAATTACGTGCTATATAAATGCATAAATATGATCATTGATAAATTTGAATGTTATGATGTTAATAAACGTATGCAAAAATCAATTCAATGGAAAAAGCATCATATCAATCGGTGTATGCAAAAATTTCTTCACCAAATTTGGTGTAATGTTTTGGAACAAAGACAGCTGCAACATATCTGCAAATATTTTAAAATAAACAAAAGATACATTCTAAACATTGTACGGATTGCTACCATCCATTTATCAGTTAGACTTCTTTAACAAAAGTTGTGCAAAAATCAAAATCTTTATTAACATAAAATATTTGTGTGGGGAGAAGTCATACAACTTTTACAACGTAAAATTAATATATTTTATTGATCGGTGAGTTTATTTTGCGTTTTAATCATGCTGTATATATTTATTTCTTTAATTATACTATTTAGCTATAAAATGTGGAGTTGTTATGCTTTGGATAATTTAACCAAAAACCATGCCAATGATGAAGATACTCCTGAGAACCTAGTTAAACATCATATGGGATATTTAAATATTCGTGCTATGGAGTATTGTTTGGAGCAAAATAAGCTGGATCCACTACTCGATCGTGAGGAATGTGAGAAAAAAGAATACGAATGTTACAAAGCCATAGAAGCCTGCGAATTATTTTTGGAGAAAAAAATAGATATGGATCGTCTGATGAATTTCTTAGTTAAATACAATCAACCATTTTTAGACAATTTTGCTGCATCAGTTTAAAATATCTAAATTTAAATATGTAAACATTACTTATTTTAATAAAAAATTTAATCAAACAAAAGTCTTATTTATTTATTCATTTATTTATTTAGTTTAAATTTTACATAATTAATAAAACTAAGTAAATACTACACTATATACTATGATTTTTAATCCAAGTATTATGCGAACTGTCGAACCCTAACCATTTTACCAATACATTATCACCACGTTTTTTAATTACTTTCTCCACAAGATATATATCAGAATTCTTGACTTTTAATAGCTCCTGTGTATAAAAACATCCTTCAATTTTTTTATCCTGATAATCTTTTATTCTGTATGTTATAGGATTGGTGAGCTGGATTTTATAGATGGTATATATTTCGGTTGTCCAGTTGGGAGTATACCCTTTTTCAAAGATTTTTTTATATTTACTGATGCGTACTTCATCGCCTACTTTAAATTTCATCTTAGCAGAATCAACCATTTTTATCCGATTATATGACTTTTCCAGAACATCCTTTTCATTATTCATATTTACATCTATAGGTTTCATCTTAATAGTACTATGTATGGAGTTATTATATTCTTCTAATAATGATGGGAGAATGTTTAGCCATTTGTATGAACCTCCTAGACTAAACTTTCTCCACATTTTTTCTTTTAGGGTGCGATTAAATCTTTCACATATGCTAGCTTTTAAGTTGCTATTTGTTGAATAATGATTTATATGATGCCTTGATAAAAGAGCTGAAAATTGTGAATTATAAAACTCTTTACCATTATCAGTTTGCAAATTTTTAGGAATACGTCTGCTAGATAATACTGTAGTCATAGCTTCAACAACATCTTCAGCCGATTTCCGTTTTAAAGGCACAGCCCATGCATATTTCGAAAAGTTATCAATAACTGTTAGCATATATTTATAGTTGTTGTTTACTTTAGCGTAAGGAATCATCTCAACCAAATCAGCCTGCCATGATTCATCTAAACCCTTGATGATAACATGCCTCCTTTGATAATTCCTTCTAGCAGGAGCATGCAATTCTTTCACTAGCTGTTCTTTTGCTTCATTCATATCTGATTTACTATTTAATAGTGTCATGAAGTTAAAATATGTATTCTATATAAGACATTTTATAAGATTTAATTATGTCGGATTAGTTTGCAATTTCAAGGAGTTTATCTGCGTATCTAAATAAGCAATATGTTTACTGGTTTGGTTCAAAAGTTTTTCATGTTCATTAAAATTATTTTCTAACACGATTGAAGCTGCTTCATTATTAGTAATGCTGACTAATAATATATTTCTTACATCCATAACATCAATTTTCAGTTTATTTACATTATCATACAATTTGTTTATCTGCTCATTAATGTTTTGAGCAATATTATCTATATAAGATTTATTGGTTGCATCATTTTCAGCTTCTGGATTTGCTACATTTCGTAAAAGTTTATTATTGATGTTAAAATGCTCATCGAATGTTAAAAGAAATCCAATTCCAGGAGGGCCATGCGGTAACATACTAGTAATTATGGTTTTATTATTTGTCCAATGATTACCAAATTTATCAACACTCATGTTGTTAAGTGTTTATCGTTCTCTACACTAAATACAACTAGATAACCATCTAAAATATTTATTAATATATAATCTCCGCTTCTCGCAGCTCTTCCACTATTGATATGATTTCATTTTCATGATTATTGTTACCAGCTGCTCGTGAAGCAACTAATAATCTTAGACGATCAACTAGCTCGTTTGGATCATCCCAATATAAATAATCAGTTTTAGGAGGATTACCTTCTATTTTTAAAGTTTTAGGTATCCCATAACCTTTCACATGCGCTAATTTTAGTGATTTTCTTTGTTTTGTTCTGTTACTTTTATCTTCTTCAAATAATTTGGATATATATTTACGATATTTTTCTCCTCTTGATGCAGAAATTTTACCATCAGGTTCATATTTTTGTTTATGACCGTTACATGTTTTTAATATTTTTTTATAATTATCATAGTCATTTTCAGTAATAACTTTATCGTTAGGAAGCTTTTTAAATAGTAACTCTAGTAGCCCCTCAGAATTAGAACAACTAAAATCATTTACACTGACTTTATCATCGGAAAAATATATCGGGCTATCACCAACCATTTTTTTATTATCCACCACTCTTACACCAAAAACATGATCAAGATTCGCGCTCTGTCCTTTTGTTGTTAAAAGTTTCTCATATCTACTAATAATATTACTATTATTATTGATCTCCCTCTTCATTTCCTTCTTTATTTCATTATCTTCGTCTTCTGACTGTTTTATTAAGTTAGTACTTTTTGACAAATTTACTAATTCGTTTAACGGATTAGTTATTGATTTTAATTTTTGCTTCAGCTGATCATCTGATGACATTTTACCTAATTTCATCAACCGATGTTTACTTCGAATAGCATTACTGGTTGAAACAATCTCACGCAATATATTTGTTTTATTTTTAGCCTCCATTTTTCAATAAAATATGATAAGCTCAAAGGAAGGTTTAAGTCAAGTTTGATGTCAAGTTAAAAGTTTTGAGTCAAGTTTGACGTCAAGTTTTAAGTTCGGTTCAATGGTTTGAGTCGAGTTTGAGGCTGAGTTTTAAGTTAAGTTCAATGGTTTAAGTCAAGTTTAGCGTCAAGTTTTAAGTTAAGTTTAAAGGTTTAAGTCAAGTTTGACGTCAAGTTTGATGTTTTAAGTTAAGTTGTGTAGCAAGATCAATTAAACTACTATCTAAGATTAACGGTCAGCGACTGAATGAGGAGTAACCTTATATTCACAACCTTAAAGACTTATTTATAATTAATTTCAACAAAACAATCAAATCCTTGACGGTAGCGCCCCATGTTAACATCTCTATCTTTGTCTATAACCAAAAAACCAAATTTGTCTTTCCAACAAAATCTACATAATTCTTGAAAATCAACAATTTTCATATCTGTATTTACATGATCTTCATAAATATGTCGCAAATTTAGATCATCTTGTTTGAACAAAATTACTAAATTTGTATTATCTCTGATGAGATGTTTAGGAATGCGAGTATATGTTTGACATAAATAAAAACTATCAACATCTTTATGACGACCCATACTAAAATATTCTTTAATATTATTTTGTTTTTCACATGCAACATCATCAAAAATAAATATAGAATTTGTTTTAGCTTCATTCGGAGGCATTATGCATTCATTCTCCGAAAATGTAAAATAACCAATATTTTTAATAGGTTCTAATATTTTTCGTAATAATTCATACTTAGGTTGAAATAGAGATTTGGAATACACATAAACATTTTCAAATCGAAGACCATTTTTATGCGCAAGCAGTGTTAATATAACATTTGTTTTTCCGCAGTTTGAAGGACCACAAATGATACATCTTATTGTGTTTGGTAATAATGCTCCATGCCTTTTTTGAATAGAAATTTTATTTTCTGCTAATAAATCGTAGTTTGAAACTTTTAGCGTATCTCGCTGCTTATTGATTCGCATCTTGAATATAACTGGATATATCGCAATATGTTTTATAATTATAATCAATTGATTAGTGAACGTTGAAGCATAAAGATGGAGCGTAAAAATAAAACAAAAAACATTAAACGAAAAACAGTAAAAGGAAAAGGAATACTTAATTGGGCCATTGATAATATGCCATTTGAAATGCATGTACCTGGATATCAATACTGTGGACCTGGTACTAAATTATCGAAACGTTTACAAAATGGAGATCCTGGTATAAATCCGCTTGATACAGCATGTAAACAACATGACATCACATATTCACAAAACAAAGGTAATCTTGCAAATCGTCATAAAGCTGATGCGGTATTAACAGACAAAGCTTGGCAGCGAGTTTTTGCAAAAGATGCTAAGATTGGTGAAAAAGTGGTTGCATGGTCTGTAGCAAATGCTATGAAGGCAAAAACTAAGCTGGGTATGGGGCAAAGTCCCGAAAATACAAATAATTATTTGAACAACACGATGAAAAAAAAAAAAACTTTTTATCTCTCAAAAAACTTATAAGCACATCGAAAAAAGCTGTAAAAGAGGCTAAAACAAAAAGTTCCAAAATAGCAATTAAAAACGCATTAAAAGCTGTTAATGGGCTGGTAAAATCTGTTGGTGGTAAGAAAAATGTAAAGACGCCTAAAGTTATATCATTACCTAAAACCGGTGGGTTTTTACCATTGCTTATTCCTATATTTGCGGGGTTAAGCGCAGCTGGAGCTTTAGCTGGAGGAGCAGCTGGTATTGCTAAAGCGGTGAATGATGCTAGCGCGGCTAAAAAGCTTCTTGAGGAGAACATACGTCATAATAAAGCAATGGAGGGTGTAAAAATTGGAGGTCATGGGTTATATATGCAACCATATAAGAAGGGGTATGGGTTATTTATTTCACCATCAAAGAATACCTCAAAAAACTAATAAGTAAGCTGCCCGATAGAGCTTTAACAGATAACGAGCTTTATTATTATGCAAAAAAGCTTAAGATTAAAAATTTCCGTGGAGTTTTTATGAGAAACAATCTACCAACCAAAGTTGATAAAAATGAGTGTGGTATTGTAAATTTAGACGATAAGAATTGACATGGTACCCATTGGGTATGCTATCAAAAACGAGGAAGTACTGTTATGTATTTTGATAGTTTTGGAAACCTTCGCCCACCATCGGAAATAGTTAAATATCTAGGAGGTAGCGCTAATTACAACTATGAAAGTTATCAAAATTACAACACGTTTGTATGTGGTCATTTATGTTTAAAATTTTTATGTAACCAATTAGATGAATAATACATAAATAAATATATATAATAATTAAAAGTCATTTGATATCCAACCTGTCTACAATGTCGTTTACTCTTTCACTCTCTGGAAACGAATCGGTGCTATCAACAAATTACTTTCCTCCAATTCAGTTATTGGAAAATGAAAATTATGAGTTAGGTTTGGTTAATCTGCAAACTTTTAATTCCATTCCCAATATTGATGTGGATCATAATAAATTTTACATCGATGATTTTATTATCACTTTACCTGTTGGTTCATACGAGTTGACAGATATTGCTGAATACATTAAAAGCGAAGTAGAAAATAAAGGAATTGCTTTCGAAATGAAGGCAAACAATAATACCTTAAAATGTATGATAAAGAGCAATCGAACAATAAATTTTACTCCAGAAGATTCTATCTATAAATTACTGGGGTTTAGAAAAGAAGTCCTGAAGCCAAATATTCAACATGAATCTGATCTTCCGGTTAATATACTTAAAATTAATACAGTGCGTGTAGAATGTAATATTATTAATGGTGCTTATTTAAATGATCAGCAAGCACATACGCTCTATGAGTTTTTTCCAATGGTGCCGCCTGGGTATAAAATAGTTCAGGAACCTGCAAACGTCATCTATCTACCAATAAATGCACGTTCGATAGATAATATAAGTATTCAAATACTCGATCAAGATAATAAGTTGGTCAATTTTCGAGGCGAAGTCATAACGATAAGGTTGCATATAAGAAAGTATTAATATGGGTATTGTTTACAACAGATACGATGATGTTAAAGATATAAAAAGTGTTGTCAAAACGTATTTTAAAGAGGAGCAATGCAAGAAGATGATCACTCGTGCACCACAAATCAAAGCACTCACACAAGCAAGCAGAGCAACTCTAGAAAGTTTAAATCTGTCGGTTGTTCCAAAGAAATCGAAGAAATCACCAGCTGTAAAGTAAAGTTGAATTGTACAAAAGTGCTAATCAAGCATTTACGGTTGTTTATTATAAACTCATTTAGAGTTACTCTCGAGCTATCAATTCGTTTAAAAAAAAAATCAATAATGTCTAATATGTTAAATATTCGCTCCAATGTGGAGTATGATGACTCTATATCTAACAATGAAATTCATGTACATCAACCATATGCATCATCCACGTTTAACAACAATGATGAAATTCGTATAACGATCCAGAATCAGGATTTATATGTTAGACCTAACAAAAGCAGTTTGCATATTTTTGGGCGATTGTTGAAAGATGATGGTACTGCTGTGGAACATACAAATATTATAAACAACGGAATATGTCATTTGTTTGATGAAATTCGCTATGAATTAAATGGTGTAGAAATAGATAGATGTAAAAATGTTGGAATTACATCCACGATGAAAGGGTATTTTTCTCTTAATATTAATAAAAGCCGGATGATGGAAAATGCTGGGTGGAAAGCTAGTCCTAACACCACAATCACCAATAATGAGGGGTACTTCGATATTGTTATACCGCTTAAGATGCTTTTGGGTTTTGCTGAAGATTATCTCAAAGTTATTGCGAATGCTAAACATGAACTTATTATTATCAGATCAAGAACTGATTTAAACGCTATTGCTCAATCACAGGTTGAACCATTTAAGTTTGTTTTAAACAAAATTGAGTGGAGAGTTCCATATATTACACTTTCTGATAAACAAAAAATTGATATGCTACGTTATATTGAAAAAGATCCAACAATTTCTATGAGTTTTCGAACTTGGGAGTTGTATGAATATCCCATGCTACAAACAACAGAAAAACAAATATGGACAATTAAAACTGCTAATCAATTAGAAAAACCCAGATTTGTAATTCTTGGTTTTCAGACTAATCGAAAAAATAATGCTGCTATTGATGTTAGTAAATTCGATCATTGTCAAGTTAGTGATGTTAAATTATATTTAAATTCTCAATCGTATCCATATGGAAACATGAATTTGGATGTTGATCATAATCAGTATGCTCTTCTCTATGATATGTATGCAGGATTTCAAAATGCATACTACTCACATGAAAGCGAGGCGTTATTAAATAAATCTGATTTTATAAATACTGCTCCACTCATTTTTATAGATTGTTCTCAACAAAACGAGTCTCTCAAGTCGGCTCCAGTTGACATTCGATTAGAATTTGAATCAAAACAAAAATTTCCCTTGAATACAACTGCCTATTGTTTGATTTTACATGATCGAGTCATTGAGTATAAACCAATTAGTGGAAGAGTACAGAAGTTAGTGTAACACTTTGCTGAAAATAATGAAGTTCATTGCAGATTTTCAAGGTTTTATGAAAAAAAAACAAATTTATATTCAAAGTAGTAGCATTAGTTTCGGTTGATAGCCCTGAAAATGCACAAGTATTTGTATTTAGCGCACCAAACGATTATGAATATTTAAATTCTGAAAAACCATCAAAGAATTGGCTTCTGAACCATCATCATGGTATACATTGGCAAACCGTCGGCATACCATATAGAGATTTAAATAATGTTCTTCATGAAGCGTTGCATGAGGCTACGATAATTTATGTAAAAGGATTGGATAAACAAAAATGGTTGAAAAATTGCGGATTTGAGAATGCTAAGAATTTGGAAGATATGGGGTGCCCAACCTTAAAATTATTGCAAAATCAAATGCTTCAATTTTATAAATGCTCCTCAGCGCATGCGATTGCTAATACTAATTATTGTGCATTTAAAAACATACAACTTTTACAAAAATGGTTTGCATCTTATCAAAAACCTACAATAGGTCAAGCAATATTATCTTTTTATGAAAAAAAACAACTCATATTAATGTCACCACAAGAAATTGAATGTTTACCAATTGAATTCTTGATTACATTTGCTGCCGATTCTATAGAAAGTGTTTGGAAAAATTTATCAACAAATTTGAAGCTTAATCCGAATATTTATGGATGTAGGCGATGCTATCAACATTATAATACATCCACTCAAGATCAAATTGATGGTCCACCCCCGATGATACGCAACTGCTCTGAGTGTGCATTAAAATAATAAAACATTACTTTCAAACATTATTCTAGAGGTGTTACAAAAAAAAAATGTCGTTCGAGACTAAAAATAAAATTAAACATGTTAACATCAATAAACATGTTTGTTTTGCTCTAAATCAAAATAAAATATACCCGATGGTTCAATGGTTGTTTGCTTATCAGGCAGCACGAAAGGGCTATTGGGAAGAGGCTGCAAGAGATCGAGCAAGATTTACAAATCGTATCAAAGATGTTGAAACAAAATTAAAACCAATTCTCAATATAGATGAACGTCAGAGAATATATAGGGAGCGTTTTATTTGAAATATTTAAAAGTATTGAATTAAACTTATTAATTATTGAGTTACAAATTATAATTGTTAATATATTATATGGGTGTGTATCAAATAAAAAATATGCTAAATTGTAAACACTTCGATTTTTATTTTCACAAATTTATTTTATTTAATACATATATTAGAATACATACAACATAATAAAATAAAATTAATACTATAACACACTCAATGAAGATTTTACATATTCGATGTCGAAACATTAAACATAACATGGTATGACATAACTTAACCTAATCTAAATGTTCAGAGAATAGTGCCCCCACGGTAGTGTTTCTACATTATTCTCGGTTATATATCGTTTTTCATCAATAGGATTTAACGCAATTTTATTTTGTTTAACTGTAAAAACCTCATGTCGTTTTGACACAATTCTATTTTGTGTTTTATATGTAGAAATATTTTGACACAAACAGTTTTTATATTCCTCCAAAGCTCATTTTTGAACAACTGATTTTTGCACTCCTTTAGCCTTATTTACATGTTTGCTATTTATAGAATATGAATACATTTTTGAGAGAAGACCTACAAACTCTTGCATAATTTCCCCATTCAGTTCATCCTTAAATAATCCTAATATCTTTTTATTAATTCTGGGAAAGTTATAATGATTGTTTTCTTTATAATCAGATGTATCAAACCATTGCGATAAATCTGGGAGAATATCCTCATAAAAATTATTTGTGATTATGGAATAAATTAATGAATCTGTATCCATATATAAAAGTTTTAAGCTTGCAGATTCATATTTTTGTTTCATATACTCATAATGAAATCGATACATTAAAGTCTTGCTTATATCTAAAATAGCCATACCCACATAGATAGGTTTATTAAACGTTACTTTGAGACGATATAATTCAATGGCAGCAAAATCCTTATCAAAGATAACTCTATCTTTGAAGTTGGGCTTACCCACTAATTTACCTGCTCCATAACTACCTTCCCATTTTGATACTAATTTAACGTTACGCATTTTTCTAACGTTTTGCATGCTTTTCCCGAAAACGCTATTGTTTTTTAGCTTGTAATAACTTTTCTCAAATTCATTAGTGGATTCCATTCGTAGCTTAGTATTTTTCAAAATGTATGGACGCATCCAAGCTGACTGATTAAATTCTATTATGCGATGTATTTTTTTAAGTATTAATCCATGATTAAGACATTGTTTCAAGTTTCTATAGTGTATAATATATTGATTTTTTGATTCGAGTGTTGTTAATAGTTTTTTGTGTTTTCCATTCACTGGAATTTTATTTTCAGGACAAAAAGGAAAATCTGCATGTGAATCATGCAAACTTTCAGGGTATATCAGATCAACTTCTAAAATATAGCCTTTTTCATAATCATCCGGAATGTCTAATACGTTAAAATAAGGGATTTTTCTTTCGTCTATCCACTTGAAATTACCAGTGGGTAGGCATTGACACATTGCCCAACCATATAAATTTACTGCATCTAAATATATGAGATATGATTCAGGTTGTGAAATATCAAAATTTTGCATATAACGATTATTAGCAATGGCATATCTACCACAACACTGACTAATACCACCACGAATACCCCTTTCAATAAATAATAACATATCGATGTCTGTCAACAATTCAAGTTTTATTTTGGTGAGTTTTAATAGACTATCCCAAGACAATCCTGGTGCTGTTATATAATTAGCTGGGTCTAAATCGTATGTTTTTTTACATAATAACCGGAATTGTTCAAAAACATCTGCTAATAACAACACATCCGTTTTCAGATATAAATCCGTATAATCTCCCAAGTTTGTGCATTCAAATTCAGAAAAAACAGTCTGAGCATGATTATATTCGCTATCACTAATATGAGCTTGAGTTAAATTATTAAAAAAATGTTTTCGATCTGGTAATATTTTTTCAGTAAAACGCTCAAAACTGTTTAGGTAACTGTATGGTAAAACACCTTTTCTACATAAAAGGTTTAATTTTAAATCCGATATATCTTTAAAATATTTCTTTGTAATGGTATATTCTTTCAGATAGGATGAAAGTTTATCTAGAGACGAGCTCACAAAATTAAAAGAATCTATAAACTTTAATTTTATATTATTTGTATTGTTATATTTTGTAAATGCTTTGTATTTCTCTTTATTTATAGGAATTGTAGTTATTTTCCCCGGATTTTTTAAATACATTTTACCATCATCACCCATAACGTTTTTTTCATATAATTTTTTAATAATGAAATGGGCATCATAACCTTGAAGGTTATGGAAAACTACTACCACATCTGTAAGAATTTGATAATTAAGATTACAGCTGATGTGAGCAGCACCCCTAAACTTTCCTGTTAAATGACAATGATCTTTAACTTTTGTTAACCAATCTTCCTCCTCTGCATCTAACGCAAAATCTGAAGGTGGTATAAACTCAGTTTCGCAAATATGACAAATGTTTGTAGATTCGAATTTATCTAATTCTGTTTGTGATAGTGGTAACATGTCTTTTTTATTACTATATATATCTGCTACTTTATCTGTGATTTTATTTAATTTATCTACAAACCACTCAATACAATCTTCTCCTCTATACAAATCTAATTCAGAATAACTATCATTAAAACTGCATTTTAAATAATATGAAATACTGCATGGTATATGTTTTTGGTAGGCATTAGTGAAACTGTGTAAATCGTTGGGTTCGCATGTATCGATTGGTACGAGGAGGCATTCAAGATCTGCATAAATTACAAATGGATGGAATTCTTTATGTTTAAAATTTTTAAAATATAACCATTTAGTATGTTCATTTGGCATAACACATTTAACCGCTGTGGAGTTTAAACAATCAATTTTATGTTGGTTGAATTTATCTTTCCGATAAAAATAGCATAAACATCTATCACATAACCATCGAGAGCCGCAGTGGTTTTCAGTCATCTGCCTACTAACCAATCTGGGTAAATTTTTGATCCAGCAAAAGTGATATTTTGGTAGATTTTCTGGCTTTGATTCTTCGGGTATTTCTGCCATTAATAGATTAATATGTACATTTTTATGATTTTTTGCTATATATATATAGGTAAAATTTCATAGTTAATAGTTTGGTTACTGGTTCTGCTTGAAATATTTTCCTCATCGCTATTCTCACTTAAAATGAGCCAATCATCTTTTTTCTTTAACGCATACACATTAATAGATATATCATTTTGGTTTTCGAAACTCGGAATTTGCGATAAATCCATGGGGAATGCAATTTTATCTAGTTTGAGAATTTCTTTGAAATCTGGATATGAGGATACTCTATGAGGATTATTTTTGACAGGTCGGAGTGCCGACACCACCGCCCATGCAAAACAACAATCATCACTACATTGAACATTAATTACTGCTTTTCGGGCTTGAACATACTTCGGTAATGTAAAAAATTTAGCGCCAACAGTAAATGGGCTATATTTATTAATATTTAAATTAATTTGAATTATCTTAAGTAGAGCCCATCCACTGTCTCGTTCTTGATATTCAGCCAAACGTGTTAGAATTTTTTCCGTCGCATTATTGTACCATTCTGATAAGTCTGAAGTAAGATAAATAACTTCATATTTCGCGTTAAGATAAATAGTCTTCACCTCTTCTGTTTTTGGAAGAATCATCTCGCAAAATAAGGATAATTGCGCTTTAATTGGCGCAACTTTGCGAAGTTCATTTACTTTTGTTTGAATTAAATTTTGGGTTGTTTGTAAAAAAATCTTGGGATTTAGAATTTTGTTTGTATTCAATATTGCATTGGTTAACATTCGTTTTTTAAAAGCTGTCTCAATATTAATTAAAAACAGATCATTTTTATCTGTATTTGTTTCTATCACATCTCTTTTTGCGATTGGTTTTAAAACTTGATTTATATATTTTAAATAAGAATTCGCAGTATCGAGTTTTTTATATTTAGATTGTGGTTCATTTCGATCTAATAATACATGAGTACTACCTTTTTTCAAAACAGAGTTAATGTAATCTCCATAAAAGTTTCTTTTTATAGATGGTTTTGATACTTCTTGGCTCTGTTTGCTTCTCTGAGTTTTCTCGAACATGGATTTTATATATGTTTTATAAAGATTGTCCATTATTCCTAAAAACATTATTAATACATTTTCATACACATACCTTAATTTTTTTTATAATTAAATTTAACTTGATTGAATAATAAACATCAACAAATTTTTTAGCAACTTTAAACTTTTAGTTTTATTTTAAATTGAATTTGGTTGGTCACTTTTTCTTAAATCAACATGCTTGAAATATGATGCAATCTATGCAAATTCTTTCTAACATCTATCGATTTTTTATGAAAAAAAAATGCTACTTATTAAAGCAGCTGACATGTGTTAAAATATTGCACCATCATATATATGGAGTGCTAAAAATTGGTGTATGTCTCCAAAGATGTGATGTGAATCATAACGTTCAATCATATTAAAGCTCTGATATTTTATTCCTTTCCATTCTATGATTAAACAAATTTAATATCGATTAACTTATGGATTGAAGGAATTAAGGTGTGATTTTTTCATCGCTCTGTATTAATAATAAAAAAAAAAACTGCTTAATAATATTATTCGACATCTTCTCCTCGAACTGTTAACATGGCGATCAAATGCTCGTCATGTGAAAATCCAGTTTCGCGATACGAAGATACAATTACCTGTACAAAGAAATGTGCTCAAGTTTTCCACATTAAGTGTGTAAATATTACTTTGGAGGATTTCACTGCATTGAAAGTGAAAGGTCAAGTTAATAATTGGAGTTGTGCGGAATGTTAAGTGGAATGTGTGCAACAAAAAGGTTCTATTAAATCAAGTGCCAGTTCTGCACTTTCATCCAATGATTCTAATTCTGATGACACAATGACGGGTTTACCTGTCGTATCAGTCATCAATAGGTACTTACCTAATAGGAAGAGGAAAGATCCCGACGAGGGAGAATATTTAATCGGCGATCTTGTTGTGTTAATCTCACAGATGATTAGCAAACAAGACGTTATGCACAGCACAATTATTTCTATGGGGAACAAAATTGAGGCACTCACTAGTGAAACGCATTTA
>OY744561.1:695729-809333 GCA_963556235.1 Cryptophagus acutangulus
ACATTTTTTTTTAAACGGATTTGTAAACAAACACAATTATAGATACTGGGACAATGAAAATCCACATATTTTTCGAGAAGATCATACTCAGTATCCTCAAAAACTTAATGTTTGGGCCGGTATTCTTGGCAACGACATAATTGGACCTGTTTTTTTTTGAGGAAAACCTAACCGGACAACTCTACCTTGAGCTTCTTGAAAATGTGATAGACCCACTCATAACTCAGTCACTCGAAAATCAAATTAACGAACAAGGAAACATGTTGTTAGATGAAGATAATTTATACTTTCAACAAGATGGAGCTCCGCCACACTATGCTGTAGTTGTTCGAAATTATTTAAATCAAAGATTTCCTGAGAAATGGATTGGGAGAAGAGGTGTTCAAGAATGGCCGGCAAGATCACCAGACCTAACACCTCTTGATTTTTTTCTTTGGGGACATTTAAAATCTAAAGTCTATCAAACACCACCCGAGAACATTCAAGAACTCAGGCGGCGAATAAATCAAGAATGTAGGCTAATTACTCCTGAAACTTTTCAAAAAGTTCGACAAGAGTTTGAAAACAGGCTGTATTATTGTTTAGCAAAGAACGGAGCCCATTTTGAACATTGCAAATAAATTTTGTTTAAAATTTTAAGTGTTGTTATTATCACATTGTTTTTGGCTCTCACTCCCAAACGCAAGGTCCGATTCAATTTATTTTAGTATCACTGGATCAGAAATAAAATTTCCTTTAAAATGAGGTATCACAAGGTAGGGGTTGCCATTTAAGATTTAACAGTGAAAGTAGCTGTTGGTGAGGAGGTCCAAGAAAAAATTTGTTTGACAGTAATTTTGTAGTTCCCCCTCAATATCTAAATCGACGTGTTTTTTTTCAAAATCTCATTTGTTGAAACTTAAAAGTTATTAAGGGTGGCCAGTTTTTAAATGAAAGCCCGGTATATATATATATATATCTCAGTATTGCAGCATCTTCATACTTTAGTCGCACAGCATCTGAAACAAATATTTTACGGTTTTACCAAAGTTATTACAAAAAGGTTATATAACTACGTTAAACGGTATTCTATGATTTTATTATACTGTAAAGGTTTTTTTTAATCTGTTATTTATTAAAATAAAATATTGTATTAATATTTTTATTATAAATTATTAAAAAAAAAATTCTAATTGACTGGGGTAGAGAGCAAATACTGCCAGAGCAAATATTAAAATTTTATAAAACATCTTACCAATGACAACGTTGCACAAAGAAAGAGCGTTAAATAGTTTTTTTTTCCTTTTCTTCCCATAAAAGAATATTGTACGGCAATTTCTTTTGAAAATAGCTTCTTAAAAATAAAATTTAGATGTTACAGTACTGAATTTCCGCCAGTTAAAGCTAAAATTTTTATCTACAATGAAAAGAACACATTGGACTTTAGAATTAAGGTTAAACTAAATTATAAAAAAACTTACTAGTTCTTTCCTATTGTCAACATCCCAATTAATTCTTTAATTTTTTGTAACTCAGTATCAGATCCAATCGGAAGTTGAAACAACGTAGTTCATGGAAAAATATTATTATTATCTTTTACCCGTAAACATTCTAGTTTGGTATTCATTTCAGAAAGACATTGCTTAATTTGCTTTATATCATATCTAATATCCTTGAGATCGAAGTAGATTTTCGGGATTAATTGGACAGGCAAACAAAAAAAAAACTTCAATTAACTGACCGGTTTCGTTTTATAACATAAAACTTCCTCAGAGTCTACAATAATACGACAGCATTAGAACAACGGTAAAAATCTATCAAATAGATGCAAAAAGTGTATCAAAATGTTCATAATGAACAAAAGAGCTAAAATATAGTATTTATTATTCTAAAATTTAACATTTATTTAAATATCAGACGAACAACATACATTTTTTTTAAAACTTTAATCAATTGAATTACTCAAAGTAAGACTCACCAATTAATAAATGTAGTGTAAAAAACTAAAGTTGATAATCCATGCATGTGAAGTAGGAAATGGATGTAGTTATGCATATTTATTAAAAATGAAAGTATAGAAAAATTTAAAGACTAAAAATCACCAACAATTATAATAACAGAACAGTAAATTTAATGTTTTATTACAGAGGTGTATAAAGAGAATGAAGTAAAAGACGTTCAAACTAGTGCGCTATGTTGGAAAAAGAGCAGGGAAGAGTTTTTTATAATGACAAATATTCAGTGTTACAATTTTTTATAAATAGGTTAAGATTTATGTTTGAAAATATTTCTATAAATGATATTTAAATTACCGATATCTGTTCTAAGATTTAAATTGTTGGGATTTTGGTTTATATGTAACATTTCAGCAAGAAGTCTCTTCTCTAAATTCGACTCATTGTGTATAATTTTCACTTCATCAAAATTTATGTTGTGATTGGAATTAGTTAAGTGGGCACACAATCCAGTGTTCTCTTTTTAATCTTTAACATCACGTTTGTGTTGTTGCATTCTATCTTCTAGTCTATGTTTTGTTTGCCCAATGTAACATTTTTTACAATCGCAAGTTAATTTATACACCAAATTACTTCTTTTCAGAATAGGAGTTGAATCCTTTAATTTCGAGAAAAGATTACCTACTGTTTTTTTATAATACAGAGCTAATCTAATGTTACCATTATTAATAAAAATTTTCTTAATTCTGTTAGTTAAATTGGGAATAAATGGTAATTTGAAGAATTTTTTAGGTTCAAGAGTATTTAAATTTATCGGATCAGTTAATGGTACATCTATACTTTGAGTAATTATTACATCCTCAACAACATCACTAAATATAGTATTAATTAAATGAATGGGATAATTGTTTTCAATTAATAAATTAGTAATTCTAACAATACACTGTTTTTTAACAGTGATAACAGTGATTGAACATTTTGATACACTTTTTGCATCTATTTGATAAATTTTTACCGTTGTTCTAATGCTGTCGTATTATTGTAGACTCTGAGGAAGTTTTATGTTATAAAACGAAACCGGTCAGTTAATTGAAGTTTTTTTTTTGTTTGCCTCTCCAATTAATCCCGAAAATCTACTTCAATCTTAAATATTTTTCTGGACGAAAATTACAATACACATCCTTGAGATCCTTTGCTATGTTTTTTTTATATTTGTCATTTTGCTGACTTAACATATTAGGGTTCAAATTTTGAAAATCTTAAAATAAAAAATTACAATAATTTATTTAATTACTTTTGTATATTAATATTGAATTACTTTCTTCAACAAATTGAAGCAATGTATCGTTTTCTTCATCGTCGGTTTTATTAGAGTTTTCATCAGAAAGCAAATCATTTTCTCATCTGAACTTTCAACAGCACTTGTCAATGTAGCTTTGTTAGCGTATATTTCAGCATCTTCAAGGTTATCAACTCGTTTAATTAGTTTAGCACACAATTCTGCCTATTGATATTCTGCCGTTGGAAGTTCGCACCTTTCAATAATTTTTTTCAAATTACGTCTTGACATTTTTTTTGGATATAAGTATTTACAGTCTTCGCCATTTACGGCCTAGCTTGTAGGAATAAAGTCAGCTGACTGTTCTTCCGTCCATATAATTACATCCCAGCTTTTAGAACCCCTATGTCCAAAAAATTACAATTAATTGTAATCATTCATGTGTAAAGTTTATAAAATTTAGTTTATTATAAATAAAATGTTTAAACTAATATTATAATATGTTAGTTATTATAAATTGTTAGTTAAAAAAAGAATATGTATTGTGAATTTCACAAACGATCACAAACAGTACACTAATTAATATTATTAATTGATATATTAATAATTAATTAATTATTTACAAGCATATATGCTTGTGAATAATTAATTTTTGCCTAAAGCGAAATACAGGATATTTTTGAAATAGGTACTATTAATTTCACCAATAAGCAATCCAAATTAACAATTGCCGGCATTTTGCTAAAATTTTAAATATTTTGAACTCTTCCTGGTTAAATTTAATGTACTTTATTTTGAAATTGTACATTGTATAATCTATTTATTAGCACCCTGTATAACTTTATACGTACATCAGATTTTTAGTGAAAATTGTTTTATTAAAAATGTGACATACTTACAAATATTGGATAACTTAGTGAAAATGGAGAAGTCCAACGGCAATAAAATATACATTATAATCGGGCGTAACCCAACATTTACAAAGTATTTCATTTATTGAAACATCAAAGATATAACTTCCTAAATTTGCAATTTTAAAATATTGTACATGATTTAAATTAAGTGGTTTGTTATAATATATTAAATTTGTACTAAACTGTTTTACTTTTATACAAGTGGAACTTATTTCAACTATTTTTGCAACAATATTATTTTTAAGTAAGACATAACTATTGTTTTCATCTATTTTAATATTTTCTAAAATTGCATATTTTTCAATACACAAATTAACAATACTAGACTTTTCTTCTAATCGACGAATAACTTGATGCAATGGTTTGTTAGGAACTCGCAATAATTTTAGTAGTCTGCCCAATTCGTTTTCAAACGGAAAACAACTTATGCTATCTAATTTTAAATTCGAAATAATCATTTCTTTAACTAAGTGTTTTACTGAATGAATATTGTATATCATTTCATCAGTCCCATATAAATTTTCAAATTTTTTGCAAAATTTATTTATAAAAACTAACGCATTTTCTCGATTTTTATTTATTATACAGTCTTTACACTTTTTGAGCATTATTCCATAGCAAGTATTCTCATTGTAGTTTGGAATAGTAGAAAATGTTCGTAATAAGCTGTTGAAATAAAATCTTTTAAAATAATTGGACCACTATAAAGCAAAAAGAAACGAAATTCAGTTGCTTTCCACCTGTCAATTTCTATAAACGATCTCGGTTTTCTGTTAAATTCACAAGGCACTGTTTTAGACATAGATAAAGATCTTTCAGACATTATTCTTCTAAAGTTTAAAGATATTTTAAATTTTGAGTTACCTTTAATCCATAAATTTAATAATCTTCGAGTAACTCTTAAGCAAACCATATGCATATAATCTAAAGGAATGTTAGTAATAAGGCCAAAATTTGTTATTCTTGTCAGCGGCGACGTTTTAAGATGATGTTCTTTTTGATCTTTATTTTGAAAATTTTCATCAGTTCTTAACTGATACTGATTCAGAGTTGAATAAACTAATTTGTGATTTATATGCTCTCCTTTTAGGAAACATTTTTCACACCCGTAAAATCCAGTATGTCCTTTTATGCACTTTATAAATGCTCTTGCAGGTGCATCACATATTATGCTTTTTAGAGTTATGCTATATTTAATGAAATTGTATTCAAAACCATGTTCTATCAATTCATTCATTTCAATTATAAATTTTTCAAAAAAAAAGTTCAACTGACTCAGGCTTACTGTTTCCAAAATAAATTGCTATTACAAAAGGACTTGTTTTGTAATTTTTAATGTATATTAAACTTAGTATTGGCCAAAACTGTGCATTAGTGCTTTTAGTAATAGGGATTCCATCCACATTACAAATTAATAAAATTTCCTTGTTTTTGTTTTTCCCCATAATTGATTCTACACCACATTTAAATTGGTGTTCTAAACTTCTTGAAATAGTAAAATAATGAAATAATCCTGCATCAGGTAGTATCTCTATATTTTTACATATTCTTGGTGTATCAAGAATTGTTCTGCTTGATAAAGGTAATTCTTGATGATATGGTTTTAAAATAGTTAATAACTTATTCAATTGTACATGATTAATGTTGGTATGTATGGCCCAATCTTTTAAAGAATCAAATAAATTGGATTTATTTTCTAAATTATTAATAGTTTCTATTGCGTTTAATTGTATTTCTTGAACATTATTATTATGACATGTTGGTTCTTTACTATAATTCGATTCAAAGTTGGAGTTATCAGTTAGTTCATCTAATTCTGAACTAGAATTCCATTTTAAGTTTGTTTCATCAGAAAAATTATCATAATTGTTAATAAATTCCACGTTATCACTTTTAAATTCAATTACATTAGTGTTTTGAATAATTGCAGATGTAGAAGCCACCGGAGTATTTTGATTTTCGTAAATAGTTCGTAATTTTTTTATTAATAATGCTTTTATTTAAACGAAACCGATTCGTTAATGATAGTTTAATTAATAAACATCAACTACTTTTGGATTCATGAAGATATGAGTAAACTAAGTTAAACAATAATTATCTTTAAAGTAGATTTTCAAAAATAAAATCCGGTAAAATCACTTATAAATATTTACAAAATTTCTAATTATATTACTTACAATTGCTAAATCTCCTGAAGTGATATTACGATATTGGCATAATATTGGCAATATATTATTATATTATTAATAATGCATTTATTTAAATGAAACTGATTTGTTAATGTTACTACTGATTACAATTATAAATTATCGTAAACAGTTATTAACAAGCAATATAAATACAATTTTTAATCACAAACAAAACTAAAACGATGTAACATCCGTGGTGTTTAAGCTTTAACTGCCACCAAGACAATTGTAACAAAGGGTAGGGGGTAACGCGTGCGCTTGTCGCTTGAATTTGATTTTTGCTGTTGGGAGGCTGTTACTTACAATTCTTGTGGACAAAATATTTAAAACTCGCGGTCAAAATATTAGAACACAATTGAATTAATTAAAATAAAATTAATACTCTCGTAAATTGATCTATGAAATTGCGATATTAAAACTTTTGTTTATCTACAATACACTGATGTACAATAATTTTCTAATAATGATTTGAAGCTGTATCTATAGTATATCATTTAATATCACAGAATTACCTAATAAAGATTGTATTTTACTATATATGTTTATATAATCTACTTTTATCCATAAATAAATTATTTCAGAATAAGTTATCTGGCAAATAAACTTATTAGGAGGTTGAAAGACCGGACCTAAGCATAATTTAAATTGAAATAAAGTACATCTGTAACAATAATTATACTGCCTAATTTACGATATTTATTTAAGGCTGCAAATATTACATATATATTCAATCCATATAGAATATAGAAAATATAAAATATGTCTAAATATTAATGCCCGTCTATCCGATTTGGCAAAATAAACGGTCCAATTAGGCGTTCATCGACAATTCCTGCCCAAACATTTAGAGAAAATCGATGCTGGAAATGATTTTTAACAATTTCGTGAGGATTTTCCAGTGCCCAAACGTGCGTGTTATGCAGATTTGTATATCCATTTCGCGTAAAAATCGCTTCATCCGTTACCAAGACATCAGCTGCAAATCGCGCATTTTGAGCATTTTGTGCGATTAACCATTCACAAAATCTCACTCTTAATTGGTAATCTTGAGGCAGCAATGCTTGAACCCGCTGGACGTGATAAGGGTACAACTGAGAATTATGTAATATGCGCCATGCTGTTGATTGAGACACCCCTGGAACTTGCCGAGCGAGCTGCCTTGTACTTATTCGCGGATTTTCACCAACAATTTCCAAAATTTCTTCCTCCGCGTTCAAAATGTGTGGTGGACGAATCCGACCTCCACCTTGCCCATTCTTTGGGCGCAAATTTCCATTTTCATGTCCACGTTGAGCCACTTGAATAAAAGTTTGGGAATGAGGTGTGCGTCTATTAGGAAATCGCTGAGCATAAAGACGAGAAGCCGCTAACGCATTTTGCCTTGCTTCTCCGTATACCAAAACCATGTCTATCAATTCTGAGTTACGGTACGCATGCGCCATTTTTAATATTTAGCGTTAAAACTCTGAAATATTCGATTTCCGAAAACAGACTTAATTTGAATTTTAAATAAATTTGATTGACACTTTCATGGCTACCACTACTTGCACTATCACCGTAGTGTAAAATGTATTGCCTAATATTCTAGTTGACCAACTAAGTAACGCTCAATTTATCTAAACTTTAACAATTTTTATCTTAATTTCTGTTGGACTTTTATTATAATTTTGTTTACGAAAACGACTTATTATTTAGAGGTGCGTATCTGGTTAAAATTTTGTGGAATAGTTGTGAATCACCCTGTATATATATATATATATATATATATATATATATATATATATATATATATATATATAATTGTACTTTTTTTCCAGAAAGTATTGAGTAGAAATATGAAGTATTATGATTTTTACGAATTCGGAATGCGACTCACAAATAAACTATTGTATAACACCCGGAAGGTATGTTCTGTCTCAAAGAGGTAACTGCCTTGTCTGTCGGCTCGGTAGTCATCCACTTTTATCGACAGTAAAAACTGTTATAACACCGATAACAAATCGGTGTTGAAACCATGGAGACAATTTACTTCACTGACTCTGAAAAAAGTGAACTTCTCGCAACGACATTTAGCAACGTTCACAAATTAGAAAGACATGTAGATTTAAATTTAGAAGCACAGGTGAACAATGCATACAACTATGTAACTTCAAACAGAATTTATTTAACTTCAAGACAATTTGCTGACATTATGACAACTCCTTCAGAGATCAAGCAATTAATCAGGACTTTAAAAAATAACAAAGCTCCCGGAATCGACAAAATAACTAATGAGGCTATTAAAAACATCCCGACTAAGACTATCGTGCAGCTTATTCTATAATCTATACTATACTGCAGCATTTTTCAAGCAATTGAAAAACTGCTCAGGTATTACCAATCGCAAAGCCTGGTAAACTGCACAATGACCCATCCAACTATAGACCTATAAACCTACTCTCAATTTTAAATAAAATTGCAGAGAAGGTTATAGTTAACAGACTGAACACTTACACCTACAAAAACAATATCATCTCTGATTTTCAGTTCGGCTTTAGAGCAGAACACAGCACTTCTCATCTACTGCTGCGAATTGTTAACGACTGTAAACTAACATCAAACAAATAAAATTCCACCATGCTGGCCGCGTTCGACACCGAAAAAGCGTTCGATTGAGTATGGCAGCAAGCGTTGATTTTAAAGATGATAAAGCTGTGTTATCCCGAGTATCTTACAAGGTTATTTGCTTGCTACCTGAATGATCGAACACTTCAGGTAAAAGTTAGAACGCACCTGTCAAAAAGGAAGCATCTTGGAGCCGAAGTACCCAAGGCACTGTCTTTGGGCTGGCTTTGTTGGACATATTTATCGCTGATGTGCCAACTTTTTCCCGCACAAATATCCTGCAGTTTGCTGATGACACTGCGCTGTATGTTCAGAGCTACAGTGCCGAGATTGCAAATCGGCAAATTCAATTTCATGGAAGGATATTAATTGATTACTGCCAGAGTTGGAAAATTAAATTAAACATTGCTCATCTCAAACAATCGTAACAATGTTACTGTCTTTATCCGTTAGTGGATGAAGGCAGCAAACTATACCCAAAAGACGAGCTAAAATATCTCGGACTAACACTGGACAGACGACTGAATTTCATCAGAGATGTAAAGCATCGCCGAGCAAAGGCGCTTGCAGCGCTCAATTAAATATTTCCTCTGATGAATAAGTTTTTCATCCTAACCACACGCAACAAACTGATCCTTTACAAAAGCGTTGTAAGATCCATCCTGACATACGCCGCTCCTGCCTGGTCGGGTTGCATCAGCAACTCGTCCATGCTCAAACTGCAGCGAGTGCAGAACAAATGTCTGAGGCTGGCAAAGGGCTCAGACTGTTATGCACACATTGCGAAGTTGCACGAGATGACAGGATTGGACATCTTAGACGACCACCTGAAAAGACTAAACATTAGTTTTTTCAAGTTCAATGCCCCATCCAATCCCTTACCAAAAACATCACTAAAACGATCGATACCGTCAAGACGACAGACGACGGGCGAATAATAATTCCTTGTCAAAATCTCCTTCACTCCGGACTTATCTTAAAAAAAAATAATCATTCTAATAATACTTAACTATTTGTATTCTTGAGCCCGGCGAACGAGCATATGTTGGCTGCATGTCGATGGTGGATGTGTTGCGCTGCATACAAATACCGCGCGACTTTGCTGCTGTTGATGTGTAGCTGGGGCATGTGAGTAAGCTAGTTTCGCACTTCTTTATTAACTTGTGATTTTGACAAAAGTAAACGAGTAAACTCGACCTATAGTAAACAAACAACTTAAAAACAGCTGATGGATCGTCCGAGTGGCTTTGGCTGTACAGCTGTGCGACAACGCCTACCTGGACATACCTGCAAAAACTGATTGTTATTAATTAGCTGCAGCAGCAATTAGCACCGCAAAATGAATTATTTGATAATAATGCAAATGTATGCAAAATAAAACAAAATTATTCACCTAACCTCTCCCAATTTATCTGATTCCTTGTAATAAAATAAATACAACTCCCTAACGTAATTATTCCGTCCAATTTAATTTAACTTAGTTATTAATAACACTCAAATTCCACAGCCGCCTGTATTATTACGGGTTTCTACGCTGTGGTATTTGTTGTGTGTTGAAGTTTGACAATAAATAGCGCGCGACATCTTAGATGGCGCACCCAAATAAAGCACCACGGCCGCCTGTACCAGTACAGACGATTATGTGTGTATTAACCAGCCTTAGAGCCAACCTTTGTAAACAGGTTTTTACTTTTAATTTTCCTGTCTTAAAACAATGACAAATTCCCCCATTTAACTATAACAAAATGTAAAGTCAATTGTCTGTGTATGTTGTGTTGCATACGCACATGCACAGGCAATTGGCATTAAATGGGCAGAAATGCGGAATGCCTGTAATTGCACATTATAATAGGTTTGTTCGTGCAGTAGTTGGAAACCATTTGAAACAGTTTGGGCATGCGCATAAAAAAATTTCACGTTCGTGCAGCAACTATTTCCAATTCGGACTACTAATTTGATGTTCTTGCAGTTTTCCAAACAGTTTGCTAACTGTTTGAAAACAGTCAGAGTGGTTTGAGGATTTTACAAAAACTATTAGTCAGACGCATGCGTATGATCGTCGTCGAGCTCAGCTGTTGCTGTAAATTATTTTGTGTAGCTAAATTGAGGTTAGGGATTCATTATCAATTTATTATCAATGTTAGTGGAATGATAAAAAGTGTTAAGACCTGATATATTCATTACCGTCCAATTATTATTAATTACATATAACAGTGCTCATCCATTTATTTCGTATTTTTAGATGGTTGACATATCAAGTAGTTCTTCCAGTGGCAGTAATATGTCTGAAATGGGATTTTCTAGTGAAGATTATTTTGAGTATTACGAAGAAAAGGATAGGCCTAAAAATGAAGCATATTTTGAAGAAACAATTCCACGATATAATGAGGTGGAATTTTGTGAACATTTTCGAGTTAGTAGAGCTGTCGCTGAAAGCATCAGGCTTCGGTTTGAACAGTCTGAATATTTTCATTACCAATCTGGAGGAAATGGAAAATTGTCTTCTCTTCAACAAGTTCATATTTTTTTCTGGTTTGTTGGTCACCAGACTGCTTCCTATAGAGATGTGGCCGACCGATTCGACATATCCATCAGCACATTATTTGTTATCATACAAAAACTTTCAAACTTTTTAAGCAATTTGTCGAATCAAATAATCACATGGCCATCCCCCACAGAACAAACCGAAATAGAAAGATATTTTAGAAATAACAATTTTCCCGGTGTAATTGGTACTATTGATGGAAGTCATGTTAAGATCGATAAACCCAGCATTGATTCGGACTCCTACTTAAACAGAAAACATTTTTTCTCCATCCAAGTAATCAAAGTTTCAGTTAAAAAATTTGTTTTTTAGTCCAAATTTGTAAAACGCTTGAACAAATAAATTAATTTTTAGTTGCAGTTAGTGTGTGACCACCGTAAAAAAATACGAGACGTGTTTGTTGGGTATCCCGGATCAGTACACGACAGTCGTGTGTTTAGAACATCACCGTTGTGTAACTCGCTTGCTGAAAAATGTAATAGACATTACATTTTAGGAGATAGCGGATATCCATGTTTGCCAAATTTGCTAACTCCATTTAGAGACCGAGGTCAATTAACACGAAGGCAAAGTAATTGTAACCAAAAATTATGTAAAAACAGATATGTAGTTGAACATTGCTTCGGATTACTAAAACAAAAATTTAGACAACTTTATCATATAAAACTTCGAAATATACCAAACATTGTTCATTTGATTAAGGCTTGTTGTGTTCTTCACAACATGGCTCTTGACGATCACTTTCAATATGAAGAAATTGAAGATGTTGCTCCTGCAGCTGCACAGGATTTATTAGTTGGAAGAGAATTTGATGAAGAAGAAGTAGAGATGGATGATAGAAATATAATATTAAGAAGAAATCAAATAGCTAACCTTCTACCGTTGTAAAAACAAAAATTTCGAAAATAAAAACTTTAAATAAAAAATGCATTTATTTTGCTAATTTTTATTAAGGCGATAAAACCAATCAAATTTGTCATAATTTGACGATGCATCATTCCGCGAATATAACAAAGGTATTAAATTATTTACTACATATATTTTGGCACTTCTATCTTATTTTTTAAATACATCAATAAAATTTCATTTCGTTCTCTAAATAATGTATTCTTTACTTGTCTTTCCTTCAGTTTTTGTTTTTCTATTTCTAACCTTTTTTTTTGGATGGCCAATATTTCTTTACTGTAAAGATTTTTATCTTGCCTTATTAATTGCAAAGTGCAACTCCTACTCTGGGTTTTACATCTTCTGGGTTTGCTTGATGAAGTCGACGCTCTGTCAGTCATGCTGGGAGTGCGTTGTGGCGACCTACCCGTGTTTTCCCTACTGGATTCTGGCAGAAAATTTGTTACTGAGCCCACAATTAGTAAATCCTCGAGTACGTTACCTTCTTCTTGTACATTGGATGCATTTACCATCGTATGGACCGTGTCAGTTGACAACAGCAGTTCGGGATGGTTGTTACGTTTCTTACCGAAAATTTCGTCCATTTCTTTAGCAAACTCAAAAAATTTCCTCCCTCTTCCTGTCTTATTATTGTTATCCACGTATTTTTTGTAGTTTCTTTCTAAAACCCTCCAGCGATTTTCACAGTTTGCAGAAGAGACATTTTTACTAAGCGACTTGTTAAATTCTGCAGCTAGAACCTCCCACAATTTCTCCATGTTTTTTATTTGTAAAGAACCGACTTTCTTTCTATATGTTTTATATAGATCAAGTAGTGTTAGTGTTTCATTGTTGGACCATGTTATTGACTGAGCCTGAGCAGATGGGTCGTCGGTCATCTCTATGATAATATATTATTCTTCATTTAATCTAGCATAATATAGTAATATACGAACCATCCATGTTTATATCAATGTTTCGAGATATAATAGAGAAACTAATAAATTTAACTTGCGATTCTTGTGAGGTTATGTATTGCTTTACTTTGACCTTAGTGAACCGTGAGCGTTCGAGCAGCATATTATTTGGACCGGTTGGAAATCGAGTTCAAACCGCACATGCGCAACATATACAGTTAGCAAACTGTTTCAAACTGTTTCAAACTTTCTGCACGAACAAACCTAATACTAGGTTAAAGCTCTCTGTTTGCATTAGTTCTGTTTGCATTAGCTCAGTGACACTTTTAATCCTAATAACACAATATACTATTGTTTTTTAAAAAAATTATATATTTTTTTAATTTAAGTTTGACACCTTTCATTTACGTACCATTTCTTATAGAAACCAAGCGCTTAGTTTAAGCAATTATACAATAAATGTATATGGCTTTTTCAAAGACATATTTTAATAATTAGAAGTGATTACTGAATAACACTTCTACAAACTAGTAAAAGAACTACAAAAACTAAACTATTTCAAATTTACGCTATACAAAACTTACTGGATCTCTTCTTTTTGGTTGCTTTTGTATTAGTTTTACTACTGCAGCTTGTATCCGATAACTAACCACTAACAACGGCGCGGTTCAGAGAACGCGTCAAGGTCGAAAAGTGCCACAAGTGTTGGGAGAAGGGGCACTTTGCTAAACAATGCACGGGGGTAGATAGATCCCGATGTTGCCTAAAATGCGGCACGGACGGGCGTAGAGCGGAAAAGTGTGAAAAAGACCCACACTGTCCTGTGTGCAAGCAGCCACACCGGGCCTGGAGTGGTAGATGCGGTCGCATGAGATCCTATCTAAGTGCGACCATAAACTACAATAACAGCAATGGTAGCACAACCCTAGTCGCGACAGGCGCCAAAAGTGATACTTAACCATCTGTGATATTTCCTGTGATACTAGTTTTAAGTCAATTATTTGCAATTACGTGTTAATTTATTCGTTCGTTATTACATGTTAATTTATTACTAATTTACCGAATTAGTTATACAATTAAACACCAACCGCTGCAGAAGAGCACACGATTTATTATACAATCGGTGCTTAAGAAAAAACGCAAAAATAGCGCTAGTTAGTGAACCCAACAAAAACATAGTTGCTAGAACCAAGTGTTGGGTTACAAATACTGAGAAGTCAGCTGCGATATGGTTGACTAACTCAAGGTGCGACGAGAAAGGATCCGGAGCATTTGCTAAAGTTAGAATTGGAACGGTGGTATACTACTCTGTATACCTCTCCCCCAACATAACTAGAGAAGAATTCTGTAACAGATTGGACGAAATACGCGACAATGGGCTTTCAGAAAACCCCAGCCACGCGCTTGTTGTTGGTGGTGATTTTGATGATAAGAGTCAGAATTGGGGTTCTTCCCTAGAGGACTGGAGAGGCCGAGTCACAAAAGAATGGGCGGCCGGTCTTGATTTAACTTGTGCCAATGTTGTAGAAGATGCCACCTACAGCAAAGGTAACAGTGCAAGCGTTATTGACATCACATTTGTGAAGGATAACGGCGATACAAGTCTGCAGCACTGGCACGTTTCAAGCGAAGCAACCTTGAGCGACCACCATGCTATCGATTTCCAAATTAACAACGCCCATGCAATACAATACTGCAGACCTTTCCGCGGCTGGCAAATTAATACCGCAAGCAAAAAATGTAGATTTTGAAAAGCTTTTGGGGAACAGCTAATTGCTCTGGATACTGTCAATGTCGACACTATCAGTAGCTGCCTAAAGCGGGCTTGCCAAGTTGCAGCGCCACCAAGAAAAGTACGCCGCCAGGAGGTCTATTGGTAGTGCGATCGTGTAAGCACGGCCATCACCGACAAAAATAGAGCCCGTCGACTAGCAACCCGTGCCCTAGCCAGAGCTAGAAGAGACAAGGACGAGAATAGCCTAGAGGCCCACTCCACTGCCTTAGCAGCCTTGAAGGCCGCTAGGCAAGAAGTTAAGCTTGCGATTACCAACGCTAAGAAAGGCTTATATAAAAACTTTATAGACGACGTTGAGAGCGAGAGCATCAGCTGATTGTCAAGCAACGGGGCAAAGAAGCAACCCCTATGTTATCGGACGCCCAAAAGAGGAGGATCGTAACTCAGCTATTTCCAGCTCACGCAGCTATTGCGTGGACTAGGCCAGCCTGTATATCAAGCTCCATTGAAAATGTAACGAAAGACGAAGTTGCAAAAGCCATACTTGGGTTGAAGCCCAACAAAGCCCCTGGGCCAGATGGAATCCCCACAGAGGCTATTAAGCTGATGGCGGCGGATTATAATAGCGATATTTCCGAGCTATTCGAAGTTTTGCTTAAACCAAACATTCCCTCAGCCATGGAAAAATGCCAGACTTGTAATGATTCCGAAGCCGGGGAAAAACCCGGAAGAGCCTGGCGGTGTTCGGCCAATCTGCCTTCTCGACAGCCTAGGCAAAGCTTTTGAAAGAGTTATTGCTAGTCGGATTATGCAGAACCTGGAGGCCCGAGGGAATGGCTTACACGACCAACAAATCGGCTTTAGAGCTGAACTTTCAACCATCGATGCCATCGAGGAAGTGCTTCGGGTAACGCGCTCAGCAAAAAGTGGCTACGGGAGACAGAGGGAGGTTTGCCTAATCGTCGCGTTAGACGTCCAAAACGCATTCAACTCTATCGGATGGGCCACGATAATTGAGGAACTCTAGCGTAGGCATCTGGATGACTACTTTGTTGCTACCATCATGAGTTACCTGGAAGACCGGACGATTGAAATTATAGAAGGTGAAAGGACAACAGTAACGGCGGGTGTCCCACAAGGATCAGTGCTTGGACCTCTTCTATGGAACTTAACATACGATGGGGTTCTAAGTATCGAGCTTCCAAGAGACTGCAGAGCGATAGCCTTTGCCGACGATTTGATGGTGCTTGCATCGGAGCTAACCTCGAGGAAGCCAAGAGAAAGTGGGGATCTGCAATTACAAGCATCAACCAATAGATGATCGGCAAAGGACTAGAGATTGCCCCAGGCAAAACCAAAGCCGCACTGCTCACGGGGCGCAGGGTAATAACTGGCTGCCACATAAAATACTTAGGCATCTGGATCGACAAAAACGAATCGTGGACTAAGCACGTAATGAGGCATTCGCTAAGGCCAATGGAATGGCTAAGAGACTCCGATGGATCATGCCAAAGATGCAGGGAGCGGGAGATGGCGCTCGAAAACTGTTAGCGGCTACACACGCCTCTATACTACTGTATGGAGCTCCGGTCTGGGCGAAGGCACTAAAGTTCAAGCAAACCAGGGACCGGCTTAACGCGGCTCAAAGACCACTGCTTATTGGCATCTCACGTGCAAATCGGACCGTATCTACTAAAGCTCTCCAGGTTCTAGCAGCAGTACTCCCATTGGATTTGCAAGTGAGATTAAGAAAGAGCAACTTTCGGGCGACATCCCAGGATCGGCAAAATAACTAACGTCTTATTATCGAGTCCTGGCAACAAAGATGGAGTGAAACCACAAAAGGTGTGTGGACTAACAAGGTTATCCCGGAACTATTGCCTTGGGTGTATAGGAGCCATGGAGATATGACGTACTGTCTAGCCCAATTCTTTTCAGGGCATGGCATTTCAATTCATATCTTCAGAGAATTGGTAAGACCGCGTCGAACCGATGCTTTGAATGCAACGTACCTGAAACCCCTGAACACACGCTTTTTTACTGCGATACATGGAGTGAAGTAGGGAAACTGCAGTAGCAGCAACTGGCCAAGACCTCGACATGGATAACCTGGTCGATATAATGTTGAGGAGGCCTGACGAATGGAGGGCTATCGAGCGTTTATGCGAAGAGATCCTAAGGAATAGAAACGCCGTAGTTAGGGCTAGATGTGGACACACTGCGTTGACAATCTAGGCTGTTGACTCCCTGGTGCGTCGAAGTTATGCCGATTCTTACAAAAAAAAAAAAACTTACATGTACTGAACGTGATATAAAATATGTGATAGAAAATGTGTGATGTATTTACTATATATATATTTGTTAAGTTCGAATCGTTGTTTCTCACGTAAACAGCCACACCGGCCAAAACAGTCCTCCCAACCACCCTCACAGCGAAAATAGCAAAAACAGAATGTCTTATACAAGAACACGACAAATGCTGTCGAAGACAAAAGTCGTTATGACGCGTTCTCTTTTCGACATTGACCAGTCGATAGGTTAGCGATCTTCTTGTCCCTACCGATAACAACGCTCTCCCTTTTTATCAGCTATCATTTAATCACCAACAGATGGCGCTGAAGGTGCCAATAGACAATTCGGCAACAACCTTCGTCTTTGCTATTGATAGATAGCGCCCCCTCTTGACCGTGTTTAGACAACGAATTATGATATTCTAACACGGCCATCCTGAATTCAGCATGTCTTCATGCTAAATAATTACTTACTCTATATGATACTCTCAATCCAGGCAGCGCACCACATAGAAAGTTATTTTAAATAACAAAGTCTTTTGATTGATACTCTCAATCTAGGCAGCGCACTGGTACTCCCAGAATAAACTCCCAGAAGCAAAACTAGTACTCCCAGAATAAACGCATAGAAAATCATTTTAAATAACAAAGTCTTTTGATTGATACTCTCAATCTAGGCAGCGCACCTTCAACTTAGCAAAACTGGTACTCCCAGAATAAACATAGAAAATCATTTTAAATAACAAAGTCTTTTGATTGATACTTTCAATCTAGGCAGCGCACCTTCAACTTAGCAAAACTGGTACTCCCAGAATAAACATAGAAAATCATTTTAAATAACAAAGTCTTTTGATTGATATTCTCAATCTAGGCAGCGCACCTTCAACTTAGCAAAACTGGTACTCCCAGAATAAACATAGAAAATCATTTTAAATAACAAAGCTTTTATTATCGTACTTACAATTTCAATTTTGTCGTACCTGCTGGGTACATGCGCAGTTGGTCTCGGGCAGCGACAATTTTTCGATTGCCCCCTTTTCCCAAACAATAACGATCATTGGGTAGCACTTCCGTGATAACATATGGACCCTTGTATCGCAGGCCCAATTTACCTCTACTTGGAGCTTGCGTGTCTTCAATCAGCCCACGATCTCCAACAATAAAAGCGTCAGCCGGCTTGCGACTTCTATTCAATCGATCTATAGTAGTTTAATAGTTTTTGGCCGCGCGTTCTCTAACAGATTCAGTAACCTCTTCTAAATTAATATTGGAATGATCAATGTTCTGCAATAACAATTCAGTAGCTTGTAGATTGGTGTTATTTCCAAACATAAGCACCGCAGGAGCAGTGCCAGTCGAAGTGCTGACAGTGTAATTGATATTTTCTTCTATCTGTGGCAAAATGTCGGTCCAACTTTGTTCTTTTTCAGCATTCAACGAGGCTCGCATCATATTAAAGATGGTCCTCATTAAGCGTTCAACTATTCCATTACCCCGTGGAACACCAGAAGCTATCAGATGCAGCTCGGTACCAAAACATTCCAAAAATTCAGCAAAATCCTTAGACGAAAAAGCGGTGCCTCGGTCGGCAATTATTTTCTTAGGCTCACCAATTTCACCAAAAACGCGATCAATCGCAACAATAGCCTCGTTTGAAGTTTTCCTGCTAACGGGAATGAGCTTGCAAAACTTTGTAAATGCGTCTATTATAACAAGTATTTGGGTGCATCCTTTTGACTTGACTAATGGGCCTGCATGATCTACATGCCAAACATCCAGCGGCTGACTTGCTTTCTCTCCCAATTGGTATAACCCACAACGAGTGCCAGTATGAAACTTTCCAACAGCACAGGATCTACAATTGTTTACGTATTTTCGCACACATTTTGGCAATCCAGGCCAATAAAGCTTTTCTTGCAATTTATCAAGCATTTTCCCTGCACCAATGTGTGTTGACTCATCGTGATAGGCTTTCAATATGCGCAATCGGGCTTTTTGCGGCACATAGCAACGAAGATTCCTTGATGGGCCGATGATTCTGAAGACCAATCCGTTTTTGATGACATCAATGATGCTGTTCAGACTTAGGCAGCGATCCCTGTAGAGCTTTCTGACAAATTTCGTCATCCGCTCGTTATTCTTCTATAGTTAGGAGTGGGTCGTTTAGGTTTATCCTGCCAACAATGCGACATACTACTGGGTTTCGGCTGAGGTAATCAACATGAGCCATTTTATGGCCTGGACGATATTCGATGTCGATGTCATAATCCTGTAGCTTCACCCACCACCGTGCAACACGCGGATGCAATTCCTTCTTTACGGCTGTAGCGCGAACAGCATTACAGTCTGTAAATACTACAAAATGTCGCCCATACAAATACACGCAAAAATACTGTGTAGCCTCAACGATGGCCAGCGTCTCCAGATCGTAAGAATGGTATTTCGCTTCGCAATCGGTCGTTCGGCGACTGAAATATGCTACAGGATGCATTTTACCCTCATCATTTTGAAGTAACATTCCTCCAATTCCCAAAGCGCAGGCGTCAGTATGCAATTCAATTTCAATGTCAGGGTTGTAAATGGCCAATACAGGTTTGGCCGTTAGCAAGCGAATTATGTTTTGTCGTATCAACTCGTGAGATTCTTTCCACTCAAATGTAGCATCCTTTCGTAACAAAGCTGTAATAGGCGCCATTCTAACAGCGAAATTTTGTATAAATCGCCGAAAATAGCTAGCTAATCCTAAAAACTGACGCAAACTTCGTGTGTCGGTAGGGGGTGATGAGTTCGTTAAAGCCCTGACTTTGGACTGGCTTGGCTTTATACCTCCGTTGCCAACTAAAACGCCCAAATATTCAATTTCCTGTTGAAAGAAATGACACTTCTCATAATTTAGAGAAAATCCTCCAATAGCAAGTGCACTAAGTACCAATGATAAGTTTGCAAATGCCTCGTCCATAGTTTCTGCTGGAATCAGCACATCATCCATGTAAACAAATGCGATTTTATTTCTCAAATCACCCAGTGCCTTATCAATAGCGCGTTGATAACACGATGGGACATTTACATACCCAAATGGCATTACATTATACTCAAAGTGGCCGTCTGGTGTAATAAAAGCAAATAGATGTTTTGAATTTTCATTGATTTTCATTTGGTGGAAACCCGCCTTCATATCAAGCGAACAGAAGTAGCGATATTTGTACAGGGTGTCTATTTGGTCCTGTATTCTCGGTAGTGGATAGCGATCTTTGGCCACTCGTTTATTTAGGTCACGATAGTCAACGCACAAACGTAGTGAACCATCTTTTTTCGTAACGAGTACAATTGGGCTAGCATATTCGGAATGGCTTTCTCGTACGGTACCATCTTGTATCATCTGATCAACAAGTGCTTTCACTCGAACTCGCTCAACCTATGCTAAATGACGCGGGCGATGAGCCACCGGTGTGGGGTCGACTAGTTTAACAATCAGTTTGCCAGTTGTAATAAATGGAGCCGTTTTTTCTTCATAATGTTTCAATAAAGAAACTAAGTTTTGCCTCTGGTCCTGGGTCAGTCCTGACATTTCAATCAAGATGTCCTTGTGTAAATTTACAGCAGCAACAGTAGGAACGAACGCATTTTTATAGCATAAATCAACACAACCATCCGACTTCCTCAATTCCACTCCAGGACGACTTACAACATCAAGGCCAATAAGCGCGTCTGTCTTGCCAGGCCAAGCCTCATCGGAGATTATTAGAAATGGGATTTCCAAAATAATATTCGGTAAGACGACGAAAAGCAAGCAGCGGCCTTTGCAGCGAACAGTTGCACCCACTGCGCGCAATACTGTTTCATCCGGTAATATAGACGCGTTCAATCGTCTAGTGGTACTCTCTCAAATCAATGATACCTCAGCCCCAGTATCAATCAAATAAGATAAGGCAGATGCTTTGCCTTCTAGTAAAATAGTTGCGATTGGCGTTTTGTGAACCGAACGTTCGGGCCGTATGTACTGAACAACTTTGGGCCTGCCGTTCTTCTTACTGTCGCATTCATCCTCGACATGGCCTAATTTCTTGCAATAGGCGCACTCCTTTGGTTTGAAAGGGGGTGTAGCAGCGTTATCTTGACTTTCTCCAGCAGACGGCTTATTACTAAAGCAATTATTTTCCCTGTGGCCGACTTTGCCACATCTGAAACAATTCCCAGAAAAAGTACTGCTTTTAGTATGTGCCCTATTACTACCCGAGTTGGTTGGCGACGCTTCGTGAGAATATTTGTTCCATCGCCTAGATTTTGCTTCTCCGATTGAGCTGAGTTGAGTTGAGTCGGAGTTCGGCCTCTTATTTGCACGATAGCTGCTGTCGCGATGGCTTGCTGCCAAGGATTCCTCGGCTTCATATTGCCCCAGAAGTTGTAATAAGCTTTGCTGATTTTCTGGTTGCCTAGCTTGAACTAACTCTCGAGCACTTCGATTTTCTAGACCCGTTACAACACAGCTTAGAATGTAGTCCCAAGAAAGAGTGCTCAAAAATCGTTTTAGGTAGCGAATTTTTGCCAAAACAAGCGTTGAGTGAGCGTCTTAAATTCACTGCTTTTTAGGTTAGCAGCGCGCACCATGCGTGTACCATGAGTTTCGCCATCAAGAAAAGCATTCGTAAAATCCGCCACGAAATTAGCCCAATTTCGTTCAACTGGGCGCCAGTAGTTATAAAAAGTCAACGCCCTACCTTTCATTGCATCCGCGCAGCGAACAATCATCCAACTTTCGTCAATTAGAAGGCGCTCCTTAATTTTTGTTACCTTCTCAAGCCACTCCACGATTGTGTGTGCACCATCGTCAGGATCAAAAGCAGTCAGTCGAAAACGGGCGTCTGGTTTTATCAAAGTGGCACTAGACGAACCCGCAGTTGAACGAGATGGATCGAGCTGTTCCAGACGGCTCAGAAAAATTCCCGTAACCTGTTGTAATGCATCAGCAAATGACATGGAATGATATTCCGACACAGGTTGTTGCATACTTCTGCGAAGCACGTTTGAAAGCATACTTTCTTCACCGTCATTGTCCGAAACATCCGTTTCATCACTATAACTTCGTATCGAGTCCATTTCGAACAAAGAAGCAAAACAAAAAGCAATTAAAATAGGCGACACTGAGTAGAATCCCACTTCTGATGTTAAGTTCGAATCGTTGTTTCTCACGTAAACAGCCACACCAGCCAAAACAGTCCTCCCAACCACCCTCACAGCGAAAATAGCAAAAACAGAATGTCTTATACAAGAACACGACAAATGCTGTCGAAGACAAAAGTCGTTATGACGCGTTCTCCTTTCGACATTGACCAGTCGATAGGTTAGCGATCTTCTTGTCCCTACCGATAACAACGCTCTCTCTTTTTATCAGCTATCATTTAATCACCAACAGATGGCGCTGAAGGTGCCAATAGACAATTCGGCAACAACCTTCGTTGTTGCTATCGATAGATAGCGCCCCCTCTTGACCGTGTTTAGACAACGAATTATGATATTCTAACATATTTGATGTCCGTCTTTTATTTGTTTATGTCATGTGTAGTCTAATCTGTGTTATATACTCGGCTGGTGTACCTGAAAAAAAAAAGAAAAGTGCGGTTAACCAAATCGCCAAATGTGTCGATGATATGCCGAAAGGGGGTGCCGACACAGATGGTGAAAGATTCGAAGTGATGGAATTTTAGTGGGTATGGCCTCAGTAGAAACTGAGGTTGAGTCCCACACTCCCTCGCAGGAGCGGGGGGTGCGTAATGCATTTCTCCATCTATAAAAAAAGCTTGTATCCGATGTAATTTCTTCAATTTCTTGGTTTTCTTCGTTTTCGCTGTCGTCTGAATCAATTGCACCTTGTGCAGCTTCTAAGAGTTTTGACATTCTTAAAATGTCCCTGTTTATCACTGGTTGTCGATAAATATTGAAACCCCCTTATCCCCGGCCATCTCTTTTTATGTGAAAAGTGTGATCGTCTAACCCGTCGTGGTAGTACCTCATTTTCGTGCTAAGTTTGGTGCGTAGGAGAGGCAAAGAAAAACACGTATATCGTTAAAACCTTTGGAAGCATTTATTCATATGTTTCTGTTACATTAATTTTATTAGATGTGTTTGTTCAATATAATTATAAGTTTCGAGAAGCCACAATGCCTAAAAGACCTATTTTTAGCTGTTGCTACTTTGTGGACTCGATAAATTTTCTTTTAAGTGATTATTACACTAGTAATCACACCTAACTTGCAGTCATTCTAATTAGGGGAGTATTCCCTGTTAGTTGATCGCGTGTCTTTAAAGACCTGGTGTCTTGTTGAAGAGACGAAGCAATAACTAGGCAAAGACTCCTTAAGGCGTGTCGCCCAATGTAGAACAATATGAGTGAATTTGAGATGGCTTGAATCTAAATAACTTGTCATTTAAAGAATATCCAAAGTATAGGGATAAAAACATTATTTGCATTTAGTAAGAGGTTGTACCCGACAGATATACCTGTGTTGACCCTGGACACTCCTCTGGAACCTTTAGCTGGTTTCTGCACAATGGATTCTAGGAAGGGGGTTCTCCTCTGGGACTTCGCGTTTCTTAGTACGTACTGTCTGATAGTTCCCTTTGCTATGGTTCTGCTTCTAAATCAAAAAGTAGACTCTTTTTGCCACTACTAGCGCGGTCTTTTATAGTAGTCTTCGCGCCATTCGGGTGTGGGGAAGCCAGTGTCCGACCGTGAACGAAGCCGCTCCCTTCCTATTCCGCTGGGTCCTCAGTAAGCTGCCGCGCTTCCATCTCTTTATTAAAACGGGAACTTAAAGGTATAGGACCAGTAAAACACATGTTGTATAACAGAAATCTATTTGTTTAGTTATGGTAGGGGGCGATTGGTTTCAGTCTCCTCTGCACATTGTAGTCCGCTGTAACTGTAAAACGGCAGAGTCCAATGTGTAAGTTTTCCGCAAGATGGGAGTATAAGTGTTAATGTGAGATGTGCTAGGACCGGGCTAGTAGTGACAGTGTAATTGTGGTGTAAGTAACTTAATATTTGGTTTCCTATTTATTTACATATTTTATACAAATTATAAGTTTTTGTTTGGTCGGGTGCGGGGTAGCCTAAATTGCTCAACGCTGGCGGTTCTCCTTTTTGGCAGTGATCTTGGCTGCTCTTCGCTGGTGGTTCAAACGCTGCCGATACGTCAGCAAGACGGGCTTGACTTTGCAGTCGAGAGTGGTATAAACGATACCATTTCAGAGGAATGGTATAAACGATGGTCTCGAGGAGCATCGGTCGCACTTGCAGTGGTATGAGCCTGCGGTGGCGTCCCTGTGGGTAGACTGAGATCAGCAATCTCTTTTATAAGAGTGGCAGGCGGTTGGGCTTTAGCGGAAAAGTCCAAGGCGCGCGCGGCTTGTAGCTGTGGGGTTGTGCTTTTTTTGGGCATTATCCCCAACTTAGGTGCCAGATCGGGGGTGGTCCACGTTGTTGGCGCCCGAGGAACCGGTGACACTGTTGCGGTTGGGGTAGTGCTAGTGGGTCGTAAATGCACCTGCACGAGACTATCCACAACTGGCATGTCGCCCCGCAGTGGCCGGTTTGTCGGTTTTATTGGCAACCGCGGCACCTTTGGGGGAGCCTTCGGGTAACTTGGTTGTACCTTGGCGCGAATCATCCCCAAGAAGGGGAGACTTGGGTTGGTCCGCTTCTGTGTTGGCGCCTGGTGAGGGGCGGCTGGGGTAGCTACAATGCGACTTGCCGCACCGGTCTAGGGCTGTATCCTTTTCCCTCGGGTAGGTGGCCGCTTCATGAGGAGCTTGTGGGCCAGCGGGGTACCCTCGGGGATGCCACGTCCTGGAGTCGGAGGAAGATACCCGGAAAGCTCTTCTCCGTCACTCTCATCACCGAACAGGTCGATAAGAGTCAGTTCCTTCGGCTGGGTCATTCTGTAACACTGTGGTGAATTCAGAATATTGCGGCTTAATATATAGTCGTGTCCCTATCACATAGATAATAGATAATATAGATGAGAATGACAATGCTCTTGAATAAATATAAGCAGTAGTACTCCGCCGCACCGCCCAAGCGCTGCCATATTTGAAATAGCGGGTTTTTTAAATATGACTTTTATTTAATTGAATTTGTTAGGCTTGTTAAAAAATAAAACACGATAGTTATGTATACATTAGTTTTATTATTTATGTTCAACGTTACATAATATAATTAATTAGCAAATATTTTGGTAATTTACCTCTTTTTTTATACTAAGAATTATATTATTGTTATTATGTACAAATTATTATTATTATAAAAAAACAGACTTGTTCAAACATAGAAACATTTCCATAGAGCTTGGTAATTATTAAATTATCTGTTTTTATGCTATGAATTAATTATACAGAACTTAATTTAATTTTTTAGTTTCCTTAACTTTTAAATTTCTACTAGAATTTTTTTTATATTTTTCAAAGGCTAACTTTTTTACAACATCATTTATACATCAAACATCTGTTCCCGTCAAAATGTTATTTACATTTTTAATCCACATGAATATATAAAATTTCACAAAATTATCAATAAAAATTTGAAAGAGATTGTGATTGGAACAACTAGTAAATTTATTGATTACTACTTGTACAATCACTCTTTTCAATTTTTTTTTTCAAATTGGGTTTATTACATAAAATCGGTATGTAATTATGTAAAACATCATAACATCTACCAAACAATCGGACAAATTTTGTATTAGGCCGTAGTAAACTATTTGGTCTATAAGACCTAAGTTTATAAGCACATTTTCTGGTCGGTCTATATATCATCCTCATTTGCCAATAAATTTTTCGTGCAGATAGCACATTGTTTAACACATTTTAACATTGTTTTGGACATGTATCCAGCGATGTATGAATGCGAGTTCAGTACCAGATTGGTGTACTGAGTAAAATTTATTTCAACTCTAGGTATTGTTAATTTGGGCGCCACTTCTTCTATTTCTTCTGCTTCATTATTGCATTCATAAATAAAATGTCGCAGATTGTTAATGGTGCCTTCTGACTAGTCTAACTCACAATTAGCTCCGGGAGAGTGCGTTGATGCATAATTATTTATTTGGAGACTCTTGAAAGAAGCAATAAACGCACTACAAGTCGGGTTGATATTCCTCGCTCCATAAGATCGAATACATCCAAAAAAAAATCAAGGGGATCCTGATTTAATTTTCTGGTACACAGATACTTAAATCCAATCCGTTGAAGTTTTTGCCATAGATAAACAAATCCTTGAATCGTGGTTTTAAAATTCACGACTGTAGGAATACATTTTGTGGATCCATCTTCGTTAATATAATGAACACTATCCAATACTTTAATTGCTTCTCTCCAGAATTCCATGTGCATTGACTCATTCGTAACTGCACTTCGCAAAGCTTTGCCGCCGTCAAATTTTAAAGAAGCTCCATTAACGCTGTCGAATAGCATGTCGATAAATACGATAAAGCCAGCCGTATCATTAGCTGACTTTGGCAAAAGACCGGTGCTAGATTCACTGCTACATCCTTAGTAAATAAATTCGTATTCACAAATAATACGATATTACGAAGTTAGTAACTCACCTAACTTAAACGGTGCTTTCATTGCCGCATAAACTCGATGCGAAAACACTTGCGCGGCGATTTTGACTTTTATTTTAGGCATTTTGTCGTCGTAGACGTGGCCCAGAGTTAATTTTGGCAACAATTCGGTATTGTGGTCGCCAATGTCACACTCGTAAAGTGCCACGATACCTGACCACTTAGCTATTTGTTTTCCATTTTTCCACTTAAATTCTACATCACGTTTCATTAAATTGTTTCGTATCCCATTAAGTAAATGAGGTGGATCAAATAGTGGCACCACTTCCTGTCCATTTATTTCAAAACCGAAATTTCTGTTTTTTTCTTTTTTTGAAAAGTACAATTTGTCTGTATCTTCTTTCAAAAGTTTTATTGCAGTTACATTAATAGATATCTGGTCACACACAGTCGATACTACATTCAGTCCAATTTTTTGTAATGATGCAATTACTTCCTGAATTATCCGGATTAAAATTACGCTATTCATTCCACTTTCATTAAAATAGTAGCCAATTGGTTGCTTCCATTTTCTGGCTACTCCACGAACCATAAACACCATACTGTGATCAGCTATTTTCAATGTTTCTTCTTCATCTTCGTGTTTCTTATTTGCTTTATTCTTGTTTTTTATATCACCATTATCTTGGAAACCCAAAATTTTATCCTCCTTTTTACAGTAATGTAAACAAGATTGGATAGACATCTCATCCCACATTAAGCAGCATATTTTTTCTACTGGTTTCATCTGTGCTACAGATGCCTCCAGAGATTTTAAAATATTTTGGTTTAAGCCAATTTTGAATGACACTTTGTTCAAAACAGACATTAATGTCTTTCTAGATCGAAAACAAAATGTCTGTTTCAACAATCTATATGCCTTTGGACTTTGTTTTAACAAAGTTAAGGCATATATTTTGTCATCAATATCGAACCGTCGACCTTTAGAGGGTTTTGTCTGATTTTTAATCTGACTCAAAACAAAATTTAAAGCTATTTTATTTCCTTGGTGGCGAGGAAGTCCGGTGATTCAGAATAAATGAGCACTTCTTTTATCCTTATTTTATTTTTCACGTTTTTAGCACATAATCGTTTGACTATTCCCTTAAAATCATTTAGTCTCTTATACAATTTTTTTGCATTTGGGTGTTAATGCATTGACTCGGCGTACATTCAATTCCTTCAAAAAATTGAATTTGTTTCTGACACCTATAAAATTAAAATAAATACCAATCAAATACATATATTTTTATTAAAAATAATATACAAAAACACATATCACTATAGTAATATAGTAAATATTTTAAAAAAAGAAATTTAATTCTAGTAATCTGAGCTTAAACTAAAATTTTGCTTAAACTGAAGCGGTTAAATTTATTGAAGCAATTATATTATTATTTTAGTTTAAGAAATATAGAAAAAGTCACCGAATCTAGCACATAATTGTGTCTCAAATCCAAATAAACCATAAGCTTTTGATAAAAAATATGCCAAATATAAATGAAGGTATGAGAAAAGTAACGAGTCTAAGAAGAAGAAATCCTTTATTGGATGTGCTGGCTGCATACTACAGGTTGCTAAAGACACAGCATATCAATCAATTCAGTTGAACAATAAATAAGTGAATAAATAACAATATATAACAATAAATAAAATAAAATCAACTATAAATATGATAATGCAATATAGTGATAGTGTCAATTAAAACCGTTTCGGTTATTTCATTCAAAACTGATTTATCAAGTTTAAACTCTTCGAAAAAGTCCAGTACACTACGACCGACTGATCCTCTCGCACCGAACCATAGTCCGTATACATTCCAGTCTCGTTCGCCGTACGTTGAGAGATATTTTTCAGAGTAGTGTTGTAAGCAAGATTCATAAATTTTAGCTTTTTCAGTCCTTATTTCTTCATCTTGTTTAGCGTTACTACTTTCGTAGCGAATCGTAGGATCAACAATAATTGCCCTTTTTGATTTATTATCAAATGCAATTATGTCACTAAACCGGTTTGATCCGGCTTCGTCTATGCCATGGACTTCCTCGTAGCATTTAAAGCTTTTTTTTAGTCAGAAGGGATGTTAACGCATGTTTAACTCGGTGATGGCGTGCGTTTATTTGGAGATGATTCGAAGGACATTTGCCAACAACATGAGCAGGGGTTTCTTTCTCTCGGCCGCATTTACGGCAGAGGTTGTTGTTGACAACTATAGCTCCAGGAATACCTCGAACATTTGCATAGTTAGTATTGAGTTTAACGGCAGCAGTGAACTCAGATGAACTTAAGCGAGACTTTTTTGACATGAAATTGTTTGTTTGATGGCAGGTTTCAAAATTTTTGATGCCAACTCCTTGACATGATTGTTTAGACCAGAGATCAAACGATCGTTTTCTAAGAAGGGATCGCATTGATGTTGAAGGTCCTGCCGAAACTCGAAGGCTTGCTGCACAATCATTCATCTCTTTCTGACAATCAAAGGACCTTTGAAACAATTCATCATCAAGTTTACTAAGTTTTGAAGCGATTGAATAGTGTTGCAGTTTAGCTTCCCATTCGCATCTAATTAGTCCAAGCCCTCGAAGATTTCTTGGGGCATAAAACATTTCAGTGGATGTTGATGTTGGTAGACCAATAATTGCTTTACTTGCACATCGAATCATTGTATCAAGTTTTTCTGTTATGTATGCAGGAATTTTGTTTAGTGGTGCTGCTTGTAGTGGGTAAATCAACGTTGGAAACAAATATTGGTTGAAAATATTTAGCTTCTGATCGGGCTTTAAAAGAGGCGTAACAATCATTTTATCAATATCTGATGCAAACTTATCAATAACGTCTTTGTTAAATATCATTGTTTTTTCGAACGAACAACCAAGATATTTTACCCGCTCGGTCCGGTTGATGGTGTTGATGGCATCACCATTTGAAAGGTGAAGTTCACTTGAGGTTAACATTCCTTTATTTATGTTAATGGCCACACTTTTCGAAGGGTTGACAGATAAACCTATTTCTGCAAACAGAGATTTAACAAGTTCGATAAGTCGTGTTGTCTTCTCTACCGACCGCCCAGAAATTGCTTGATCATCGGCAAAACCAGTCATTGTTACAGCATCTAAATCTGCGTGAAGATCATATCCATATTCGTTAGCCAATGATGGTTCACAAATCTCATTGAAAATGTGATCAATAGCTATGTTGAAAATAATTGGAGATAGCGGACCGCCTTGTGGTACTCCGCATTTTATCGAAATTTCTTTTGTCTTCTTTTTCCGGACCTCAATGGTGACTGAATTTTGAGTGATAAGGTTCATGACTAGCTTGCGTATGTTATTTGATATACCTTTTTCTTCCATAGCTTTTCTTATATGTGTGTGTCCGATTCGATCAAACGCTTTGGATATGTCTAAGAAAGCTATCATACAGTCACGTTTCTTATCTACAGCGTCTTTCAAAATTGCGTCTATTATTTTCGTGTTGACATGACAACCAGCAACACCGATTACAAAACCTCGCTGATTTGAATTCAGTTTGATCTGTTTAAGCAAAGCTTCATTTAGCGTTCTCTCAATTATGCGCCTCACAACTGAATATATTGTGATTGGTCGCCAATTTCCTATCTGGTCTGGTTGGCTTCCTTTGTCTATTAAAATAGTTCGACCTTTGCGTAGTTCAGTTGGAATGAAACTTGTTGAGAGCATAATATTTGCTATAACACATAGAATATGTGATATCTTTAAGTCTTTAACTGTTCTAACTAAGACACGATCTTGACCGGCAGCCGAATCCATCGATATTTTTTTAAGCGTTTTTTCAATATCTTCTTCTGTTAGTTCAATGTCGGGATGTTGTTCAGTCTGACCATATGATGTTCGACAGGAATAGTTTTCATTTTCAAATATATTTTTAAAGTGGGTTTCTAAATCCTCAATGTTTATAGTACACTGGCGAGACTTCCCACTATCCATAACTGTTCGCACAACTTTCCGTCTCTGATTGTAGTATTGGTATTGGGCTAATTCGTACTGGTATTTTTCATTGCGTCGCTCACGTGCCTTAGTGTCAGCTCTTTTTGGGTTTGATGACTGATTGTAACCATTGGTAGTCCTAAAATTTTTCTTCTGTTTGCGTAGACGGTAGAATTTTACTGCAGGATGAATCGGCCCCGGTAAACGTTCATTGGCTTTGAAGAGAAAACCCAAAAATGAAGTAACCGTTTTATCAAAATTTTCAAGGTCAACGGGAGATTGATTTTGGATTGCGTCAAATAATATGAAACATACACCACCGTTTGGTTTCAAAGTAATATAAAATTGCAATTTTGCATTTTCGGTGTCAATTCATTTCAAATTCAAAAATGACAAGTAACAACAAGTGTAGTGTGATTTGAATCAAGCAGGCAAATTTGTTAGTTGGGCAAAGGTATGATAAATAGCATTGTATGCGTGATATAACTAGGGTCACTGTATTAAGGGGTAACGCCATCAGTGAAATCTCTCTATTTATTTTATGAATTGTGCAAGAGAGATAGCTTTATTTAAAATGTATGCGTACGAGAGGGACACATTTTTAGTTACTTTTTTATATCAATAGAGTTGGCGAATACAATTGACATACAAAAGTCATTTTTGAAGATATATTTAATTTTTAAATTAATTGAATTCATGATTAAAATATAAAATTTCTTTGAATTCAATAAAAGGAGATTGATTTTTAATGGTATGTTTAAATGGTTTTATTATAATACGGTACATTATATTATATAAATATTAATACATTTATTTTTATGATTAAATAATAAATTTAGCAATAAACTTTATTCACTTTAATAAATGTAATATTTTGTAGAATTTTGCGTGTCTAATGTAATATTTTGTACACACATACACTTACCTTGTGGTACATAAAATAACCGTGCATGATTTCTGTAATTTAAGCATGCACCCAGATACGCAGCATTTGCTTATACCAGTCACACAAACTTTCACCATTTGTAAAAGGTAATTAACAATTTGATATTAAAATCAATTTGATTAATCAAGATTTTTCAATTGTCATTTCTCGGGTTACTAAGTTTTAAATATAGTTTTATGAAATTGAGAGAGAGGTTCTCCCTAAAAGTTACTAATGGCGTTACCCCCTAATACAGTGACCCTAGATATAACTACCTTAAATGACTATTAAACGTTAATTAAAAATAATATTTTTGCAGATGCACTCTTCTTAAAAAAATCACAGAAATCTGACAGTGGAATTGTAGTGCCAAGCGTTCACAACAATAATAAATATAAATAAAACCAACAATAGTAAATAACAAAATTACAATAATAAATAAAAAATAGATTCGGTTTAAGCTCAGACTGCAATAGAGGGACTTAATTACTGATATCCCTCGGTTTTTCTCCATGAGTGCAATTTATTATACTTTACCTTTAAGCGATTTTTGTGCAGGCATGTTCACTGTAACAACGTTAGATTTTTCTAAATTTACAGGAGTACCAGCGTTGTCCCTTAATATGCTAAGATCCTGCTCTCCGTCCTGCGTGTCTTGAATATCTATGTAAAATAATATGCAGATAATAAAATATTTATTATACTTTGTAGCAAAAATTACCTAAAGATTTATATTCCACTACGGGCAAATTCAAATTGGTACAGCAGTAGGTTTTAAATTGGTTTTATTGCGATTGTCCTCGAATTTAGAATTTTGAGAAAAATGTTCATCACAAACTCTAAAGTTATGTCGACGTTTAACATCCAGATTTAGCAAATCTTCTCTGCCTATTACTTTGCACCACAAAGTGAACCTCTAAAAATAATAATAGTGTAAATAACAAAAACATTTCAGATAAAATACATCAAGTTTAAATTAATTTCATTTCATTACAAGATAGGTTGGCATTCTCCGATCAATTTTAAAATAGTTTTTAGCTTAAATCATTTTATCTAAAAATTTTCCCTCAAATTAAAAAGAATTTTAAGGATAAAATGATTTTAATTCAAAGGCATTTTTTAAAAAAGCATTTTTATAGAAATTTTATTGACTAAAATCAATAAAATCCCCTTTATTTTTAGAGATTTTTTTTAGATAAAATGATTTTATGCTGGGTTTTTACAGTACCTAATACTTAGTATCTAGTATTTAAGGAGATAAATGTATGGCTTTGCTATGTTGAGTTTATACACTATTAGTTTATACTCAGAGCTTAAACCTAACAAATACTTAAGTCCTTAAAAATTGCTTATCTATGGTAGAATAAACTAATAGTGTATAAACTCAACATAGCAAAGCCATACATTTATCTCCTTAAATACTAGATACTAAGAACTAAGTACTAAGTATTAGGTACTGTAGAAACCCAGCAATAGTTAAAATGAATTTTAAAATTGATCGGAGAATGTCAGCCATAATCTTTAAAGCAGCTCAAATAATTCCAAATTAATGTATTATTGTACGTGCTATCTATTATAAAATATGATATTAATAATATGTAATATTATTATTGTGCGCAAAAAATATCTAAAGTTGGAATTATTATTAAGTGGCTGAAATTTAATATTTATTAAAAAAATATTTTACCTTGTTATCATTTGGTAAAACATGTTGTTTTCCATCAGGTTTTTTGCAGGTCGGTACACAACAAGATCGAACACCCCTATTATAATGAAATGATTGAAATTTCCCAACAATTACTGTAAATAATACATGTAGGCATATAAATAGTTATAAATCACAAACATTTTCAATTTGTGATAGCTTTTCATTGTCAAGAACTGCTACAAACAACTATACAATAATGCAAATAATGCATTAATCGCATTTTGTATACATACACTTGGCAAATTTGGAAAAGATTCTAGATATAAATTTCAAATTAGCATCAGAATCCAAGACAATTTTTATATGAAATTCTGGTTAATTATCTATGCAAATAATTATCAATGGAATGTGATGTTAATTTAAAATTTATAGTTAATTTTCTAGTAACAATATTTCAACGTGTTAAAAGTGAGGTTAAATGTATATTGAATGTATGAAACTCACCAGTCACCGATTATTTATCACCACAAGATACACAATTGTTTATCAACACAAAGCACAAGTCACCACACAAATCAAAATACACAAATCTCGAAAAAGGAAGCTAATATCTTCTTCTTCTTCTTCTTCTTCAAGTAGTTTTCCCACTAACGGGATGGTGTTTGGAACCTCAGGATCCTTTTTCACCAGATACTTGTGGTTGATACTTTTACTACACTAACGGTGCGTGCTTGAAGATGTATCTGACTGAAAGGTTAAACATACACAAACAATGACACTCTTCTCGATCCGGAGCTTCAGCGGATCTTTCACAACCCCGAAAAGAAGCCTCGGACAACATACCCAAGATAAATACAGTATAGACTAAAGAGAAATATTGGATGCATTTAGGAATGACACAAGACATTTGTAGATGAGAGGACTTTCATTAGATAAAAGAGATTTAAAGGAGAAGGGAGATGCAATTTTCATATCAGTAAGCTTGCTCAGTAGAATACTAACATTAGGATTATCATTACATGCAAAAAAGATGTGGTTAATATCACCAGTTTCACCACAGGTGCAAAAAGGATTGTTTAATACATTTATTCTGAACAAATGAGCTGGACTCGAGCAATGTCCAAGTCTCAGTCTACTTATGATTGAGTATTCTTTACGATCGTGCATAGTCATGTACTTGAACCAAGGCCTACGCGAGACTTTAGGAACAATATCAAAGAGGTGTTTACCTTTAATCATTGACGAATTCTGCCACCACGAGTTCCAGGATTCAAAAAAATCCTGCCCAAATAAACGATAAAAATCTCTGAACGGTATAAGTATATGTGGAGCAATACTCAGACCCGAAATATCTTTTGCTAGCAAATCTACCACATCATTACTTTCTATCCCTGAGTGGGATGGAATCCAACAAAAATTTCCGTGAACATTAGACATTTGTAACTCGTTAAAAATCTTTCTAATTCCCAAAGCAATAGGGTTAGATTTGGCACTCATAGTGATATTGGCGATTGCTTGAAGAGCACTTTTCGAATCACTAAAAATGACCAATTTCTTAATTTTTTGTACTAAAACATAAGTGATGGCATCAAAGATAGCCATTAATTCGGCAGAGAAAATAGAACCCATAGGACTCATCAAAACCCTTGTGGTATAATTTAGCGACGGAACATAAATACCGTAAGATACCGATTCATGGTTCATTTTTAAGGAGCCGTCTGTAAAAAGAAACACCGAGTCAGGCCATTTACTCCGAGATTTTTCTTTAAATAACGTATCATTAATTAAAGAATCAGATTTTTTAATACCCAAGTCAAAACAAATGGGAATATGCAAAAGCTGCTCATAAAAATCGTGTACATATATAGGAAGAAGAGCAAACTTTAGTATATCTTTATCTAGGGTAACCATTTTATTATGTGACTGAACGAAATGGGGAAGCAATTTTTTATTCCAATACCTTCTTGGAAAAGGTAGTAACAAATTACGAGAAAAAAGTGACAATTTATCTATAACAAGATTGTTTGTGATTGATAGATTTTTCATTAGGAATCTGTCAGACAGAAGTTGTCTTCTGACCGACAATGGAGCTTCAGCTGACTCTACTAGCAAAGAATTAGTCGGAGTAGACCTCATGGCACCCAACACTATACGGAGAGCTTGAAATTGAATTCTATCTAATTTTAGTAGGAGAGTTTCAGAGCATTTACCTAACAGGGTCGAACCGTAGTCAATTCTAGATCGTATTATACCTTTATAAATGGTAAGGAGGACCAAAGGGTCCGCTCCCCACCATACACCCGCTAAACATTTTAAAATATTTAATACCTTAACACAACTGTTTGCTAAGTTAGAAATATGAATTTTCCACGATAGAGTAGAATCTAAATAAATCCCAAGAAACTTCACATTATCGAAACAATCAATAGGGTTGTTTTTATAAACTATTTGCGGTGTATAACGAGCCTTGCTTCGGGAAAATACCATGGCTTTACATTTTTCTGGGGCTAGAGAAAGGCCAAGATCCTCCAGCCATATTCCCAGCGATTCGAGGCTTAGATTAATATTTTGTTCCGCCACAAGAACACTACGATCTAATGAGTAAATAACTATATCATCTGCAAATTGAAGAATATTCACACGATCTCCTACCGCATCTTGGATTCGAGATACATATAAATTGAATAGGATAGGACTCAACACCGAACCTTGTGGGAGACCTTTTCGAGAGGTTCTCGGCCCCAACATGCCCGAAGGAAGTTTTAAGAAAATTGATTTCTCTGAGCACAAGCTATAGATGATATGAAGAAAACCAGAAGGAAAGCCTTTCTCACGTAAAATTTTCATTAATAAGTCACATAACACGTTGTCATAAGCCGAGGATATGTCCAAGAATACCGCTACGGTAGATCTTTTGAAAGAAAAACCATTATATATGTCACTAATTAAACAGGTAAGATTTTCTAAAGTTCCTTTCCCCTTACGAAAACCAAATTGAAAGCGAGGTAGCAAATTGTTCTTTTCACAAAACCAATCTAATCGATCCTTAAGTAAATGCTCAAATACTTTTCGTACACAGGATGATAAAGCAATTGGTCGATACGATGTAGGGTAATTTGGATTCTTCCCAGGTTTTAAAATGGGGACAATAACATGATTCTTCCATAAGTCTGGAATACTACAAGCTCCTAATATGATTTGATTAAAGAGATTTAATAAGAATATCTTGCCCGAAAGTGGAAGATGTGTCAACATACTATACGAGACATTATCCAGGCCTGGAGAAGAATCACGTACTCTTGAAAAAATCCTTGTTAATTCAGCCATACAAAATTTGTTAGTGAGGAAATGAGGAGAGTCATTTTTACAACTAAAGGGACAAGATGGTACTGAGCCGGGGCATAGACTATCTAAGAATTTATCTTTCCAGTCCACGTCAAAGGGAAGCAGACGATTGTTGTGAGAAAATCCACGACCAAATATTTTGATTTTTTTCCATATCATGGTTAAAGGAGTTTCTCTATTAAAGTCAATACAGAAATTCTGAAAAGATTTTTTCTTCTTATTTTTCAAAAATCTTTTTGTTTTGGCAATAATCCGCTTAGCTTCAATAAACGAAGAAATAAGACCATCTCTTTTAAACTGGAGAATAGCCTGTTTTCTTTCATTAATGCTTTTACTACATTCATCATCCCACCACGCACATATAGGATGTCGATGCTGAGAAATCAATGGGATCGATTGATCAGCAACCTTATTCAGAGTTTTAATGAACGCATTATAGTCCTCTACTTTATCAATTTCCTCAATAATTCCTTCCTCATAAGTTTCCCAATTAGCTTTTTTAAAAGCTCGTTTTTCATAGACACAAGGAGTCGGAGAAATTTCTAAATTATTTGATAAAGAATACTTCACCACAAAGGGAAAATGATCACTTCCAAATGTCTCTGACAATACTCTAAAATCACAATCAATCTGGAGATTTGATGAACAAAGGGCTAAATCGATCACACTGTTCGAAGTTGGATTGAAATATGTAGCATTATCGTCATTCAAAATTACGACATCCTCAGATTCCAAACTCGAAAAAAGCAAATTTCCACTAAAATTTGAAGAACTATCTCCCCACGAACGATGATGCGCGTTAAAATCCCCCATTAATAAAAATGGTGCATCTAATTGTTCAATCAAATCAGACCAAAAGCTTTTGTTCAATCGACAATCCGGAGAAATGTATATGCTGGCAACCAAAAGATGACCAACTTTAATCAACTTAAATTGGACTTTATTTGGAAAATTAATATTCAGAGAGATTTCTTTAAAAGGAATTGAGTTACGGATTAGTAAGGCAGAACCACCTTTACCATCCTGTCTGTTGTGAAAGACTGAAGAGTAACCAGAAATATTAACAAATTGGTTTATCTTCAACCATGTTTCTGCTAGAGAAACTATATCGGGAAAATTCTCATCAATTACTTTCAACAAATTGTGCTTATTCGACCTTAAACTTCTAATATTCCAATGTAACATAGTTAGACATTTGGATGTGGACTTTGTTGTGTACATATTTCAGGAGAGCTAATGCCAATAAAAGGCTCAAATTGAGGAGACAATAATGATTGATTACTATTTACAGATTCAAAAGAATCCTGGGACGCATTCGATATTTCAGCTGGTTCAGGCTCAGAAATGACTTCCATCTCTTCTTGCTCTACTTGTTTAGAATTGACATTATTGTAGCCTGAATTACTCGAACCCGCAAAAGAACTATCTCTTCCGTTCGGTCTAAGTAATAAGCTAGTGTTATAAAAGTTTGAATTTGTATTTTTTTTCTTTGGAGGAGATTCACAATTCTGTTTTTTCACGTAGAAGGACAGACCGATGCATAAGATTTTTTCTTAGTTAATTGTACCGTATCAGTACTTTCAAAACCTATCACGGCAGATTTTCTAAGAAGAGGAAAACTCGCACGAGATAAAGTTTCTGATTGATTTACCCTATTAGATCTGAAATCTGATGATTGTGAAGGAATTGAAGAAGATGCCTCATAAAATGTAATATTGTTATTTGCCATCATTTCTTTTATTCTTCTCTGTCTTATAAATTCCGGACAAATTCTGTCACTCAACCTGGTACCATGTTCAGTGGCCAGATGAGGTCCTCGGCAATGAACACAAACCATTCTACATTCTGAATTAGCCGAGACATGATCTTGTGATCCACATTTGGGACAACGCGAACTACCTCTGCACTGATTCTTAGTGTGCCCAAAACGTAAACATTTAAAGCATTGGATAACAGGAAGAATATATTTTTCAGGCTTAAAGGAACATAAGTATAAATGTAATCTATCAGGCAAGGTTTTTCCCGATATTGTAAATACAATCATTGGAGTATTTTTGAAATACATGTAATCATCTTCTTTATATTTCTTTTTAATACGTCTAACATCAATGATATTCTGAGAAATAGAGTTACTTTTTAGGTTTTCCAAAATTTCCTTTTCCGAAAAATCCACATCAACTCCTCTCAAAATACCTTTACAGGAAATTAAATGCCTAGGTATATATGCTTTATAATTATTGTCAGTAAGGAACTTATCGTCTAGAAGAAATTCATTCGCACTTGCAAATTTATTAAAATAGATAGCAATTCGGTTTTTTTCTCTAGAGGCAACTTTAAACGCGCTGTGTGTTTTATTCAAGCAAAGAGAACGACCTACCTTTTGATATGATAACTGACCAATGTTTTTATCGTTGGATTCCACGCACACTATAAATGGGCCCGAATCATACATAGTATATAGAAGCGATTTATATTTATCATTTGAAACAGGAATATTCATGCGGGGCAGAAATTCATTAGCTTTCTCATGACTAGTTAATATGTTTGAAATTGCAATCATTTTGGGCGAAAGTTTTTTTGAATCTAAACTATTTGTATCTTTAGAGAAACCTCTGTTGATAACATTCTTCAGCTCTAATAGAACCTCCGGACGAATTTTAATAACTGCGCAAAAATCGAACATTAAATTATCTGGGATATTATCCAAATGGCATAATGTTAATAAGGTCATAATTGCCTCATCAACATCTAAACATTTTTCCACTTTTTCATTTATTTCCCGAGGAATTTTTAAGTTAATGGAGGGAGGACCCCCTCCGCCGGGGTCAAACATCGTTAATTACTAATCAATTAATTGAGACCACTAAACAAGCTTACAAAAACAAAAAAAAGAGAAAAGAAATTTGATTTATAAGGATTAAATAATAAGGATTAAATAATAAGGATCACTTACAATTTCAGCCAGACACTGTTGAGAACACGACTTACCTCGACCACTGTTCAACCGAAACTCAGCTAATATCGCAATATACAACTAATACACACACACACACACAGCAATAGGAGTAATGAGATAATATAGCAGTGTATAGCAGGCAGACTGCAGTCAGCTGTCACGACAAAATATTATAACGCTAACGCCAAAGGCGGTGCGGCGAACAACTAATACGGAATATGAAACCATAGGAAAGTGATACCATAGCATGCCCTATCACCACAAAAACGCGCACTCACTCGACAGCGAATACTAAAGTTTTTTTTTTTTTTTGTTGATGTTAAAACTGGCCTAGACAAACTTTAGCATAGGAGTTCTTGGAAGGTCAAACACATTTTTTTTTTGTTCGGAACCATCATTACTGGTAATAGGCGAGTAAATTGGTGGTGTTGACGGTACCCTTATATGGACACCCGTCCAAATCGGCTAGATGGTAGGCGTTAGGGTAGATCTGTTGTACTACGCGAAAAGGGCCCTCGTACAACAAACAGAATTTTTTTGCGATTCTTTCCGCGGCGTTTGATATCGGATTAGTTTTAACGAGGACTAAGTCGCCAGACTGGTAGGTCGTTTTTGTTGCTTCTGGCGTTTTAAGGCCATTCGTACGAGACGTTGTCTCACCTGTTGCTTGATTTCTTCTATGTTTTCAGGCGAGCTGTTTCTAAGATAGGATTGTATGATAGGGTCAAGGATTGTAGATGGGTTGCCACCAAACCTAACCTCATAGGGCGTCCATCCGGTACTCCCACTCTCGAGGCGGTTTAGGGCAGCCACAGTATTTGCCTTCTTCAAGGGGAAAAGCCGTACCCATTTGGAAAATACATCTAACACCACGAGTATATAAGTTACTCCTCCGCGACCTTGTGGTAGGGGTCCGTAGAAATCCACTGCAATGAGTTCACCAGTGTCGATGGGGAGGATTGGTCGGACAGGTCCATCTAGGTGTTGGTTTGGCTTCTTCGCCTTCTGACAGAGGTCACACTGTCTAACCAAGTCTCGCACCTCTCTATTCATATTCGGCCAGTAGAAGAACCTTTTTAGACCAGCCAATATTTTGTCACTCCCGAAATGGCCTATTTCCCAATGGTAATGCCAGGTCAACCTTTCCGTAAGGCTGGTAGGGACTACAATCCGGGGCTGTCCGTCTTTTGAGTTGACGTGCAGTAAAACGCCCTGTTGAAGGTGATACGTCATTAATAGTCGCTGTTCCCGGACATTATGGGTAGTATCCTTTCCAAGTAGGAGGTTAATATACCGATTCAAACAAGGATCCTCTTCCTGTCTAAATCGGAGTTGCTTTAGATCATCAAGGACTTGGTTAGTATTTTCAACGGTAAACACCGCGATCAAGGGGTGTTCTGACTTTTCTTCGACCTCTGGAGGGTGCCTGGACAAGAGATCACCGATCTTATTGTTTTTGCCCGGAATATATTCTATTTGGTAATGGAATTGCTGTATGAATAGTTGCCAACGAGTGAGACGGCCATTGAGGAATCTGCAGTGCTGTAAAAACACTAGCGTTAGCGTAGCAGTTCAGCTCCCCGAAGACTGCGACTTAGGAAGGCCACCACTTCTGGTTCGTTGTCGGCGCCGGTTTGATAGAGTACCGCTCCTGCATAATTGGAGCTGTCGGTTTCTAGAAAATAGGGCTTCGATACATCAGGGTAAATTAAGAGCACTACTCGTAAGAACAGTTGTTTTAGTTCGGAGAAGGCCGCTTCTTGGCTCGTCCACCTCCATTACTCATTCTTTTTTAACAGGTAATTTAGTTTTGTAATGTGTTGGCTATACTGGGCATTGAACTTCCTGTAATAGTTGCAGAGGCCTAAAAACCCACGTAGCTGGCGCACGTTCTTGGGGGTAGAAAATTCTTGGATGGCTTGGATTTTTTCGGCGTTTGGTTTTATCCCCTCGGGTGTCAGTATGTGGCCCAAAAACCGCACTTCCTTCCACACTAGTAGTGATTTGTTCAAGTTAATGGTCATCCCGGCGTCTCGAAGTTTTTCTAAAACTGCCCCCAAGTGCTCTAAGTGTTGTTCGAAATTCTTTCGATGCAATCAGGAGATCGTCTATGTAGTTGTGGGTAAACTCTCGTACTTCTGGACCAAGGATTATGTCCATACAACGAGTAAACGCCGCTACCGCGGTTTTCAGAACCGAAACTGTAATTTTCTGTGAAATACACGAAAAATGCAGCGAAACAGAAATATAAACAATGAACCGGCAGATTCGATGGCGCGCAACATGGCGACTCTCCCACTCCTAAAAAAAGTTTTGAGGCAACCTTTCTAGTATATAGACCAGGGGTCGGCAACCTTTTAGCTGTGGTGTGCCAAGCCACTCTACCAATATGATTCAGGGTGCCGCCTTAATTCTAAATTATATAATGGGGTTCTAGAGGAGAAGAATTTTATACCAAATTAATCTTTTAAACATATTTATTAAAAAATAACATAAAATTCTAACATAAATTAAAAAATTTTAATGCGAACCTTGTCCCTGCACATTTTTGCTTAATATTTCAATATCAGGGGTATAATTTGTGACTTTTAATTTCACACAAGATTCTGAATGTTCAGTTGTTAAACGACTTCTTTGTGGACTCAAAATATGTTTCATGTGAGAAAAAATTTGTTCACAGAGATATGTGGAACCAAAAGCGGAAAGGAGAGCACATGCAAATTTCTTTAAACAATTAAATCTTGCCGGCAATGACATCCAACAATTTAATATAGTAGTCGATTTTTCCATAGAGTCATCTTCCAGATTTTTTCGTAATTCCATAAATTTTGTTTTCCATAATTCTGAAGATATTAGTTCGATAAGTTCCATTTCAAAATTATCAACATTCATCCACTCAAAAATTGAAAAATCAAACGGGATTATTAATGGATCTATTAAATCTGGTTTTATGAGGAAGGAAAATATAGGCACATGAGCTTCAAAGTCTTTGCATCTTCTTGAAAATTCATCTTTAAGTGCTTCAACGTAGGTTTTAAGTTCATCTTTGTCTATGGTCGATTTATTTGCAAGCGCTGCAACATTTGGGAAGTATTTGTAGGTACTAGTATTAATATCACATAAAAATATATTTAATTTTGTAGCAAATCCTGTCCAATAATCAAAAAGTTCGAGCACAGTTTGGCGCTTTCCTTGCAATCTTAAGTTTAGTTCATTGAGATGTTTAGTTATATCAGTCAGAAACATCAATTTGCATAACCATTCTTTATCGTTCAATTCGGGGAAATGTTGTTCCTTTTCATTAAGAAAAACTTTAATGTGTTCCAGACATGACACAAACTTATTCAAGACATTGCCTCGACTAAGCCAACGAACATGGCTGTATAAGGGGAGGTCAACATATTCACTTTCCATTTGTGTGTCAATGAAGAGCGAGACACTATGAAATTAACTATTTTAACAACAGTGTTCATTACAGGAATTAAGCGCTGTGACGAAATTTTGGCAACTAAACTTTCCTGGTGTATTATACAATGGAAGTTCAATATTTTATGTCCAATATGATTTTCAAGAAGTTTGACAAATCCTCTATCCTTGCCAACCATTGCAGGTGCGCCGTCAGTAGTTAGACAAAATATTTTTTTGATATTAATGTTCTTGCTGTCAAAATAATTTATGAATAAAGCAAGAATATCCTGCCCCTTAGTTGTCCCAGACAGAGGAATCAAATTGCATAATTCTTCATAAACTTGACCTTTATCACAATACCGTGCAAATACTGCAAGCCGCGCAATATCATTTACATCGGTACTTTCATCAACAGCGACGCTAAATGCAACAGCTTCTTGTAATCCAGAATTCTGTTTTGTTGTTACATTGTCTGCCATTTCAGTTATTCTTCTTTCAATTGTTCGCGCAGAAGCCGGTATTTCTCGAATTCGGGATAATATGGTTTGTTGGTTAGGTAAATCGCTAAACAACTTTTCAGCACTTTTTATAAAGATTTCCTTTATATATTCCCCATCTGTAAAGGGTTTGCTTTTGGCAGCTATGCAATGAGCAATTGCGAAGCTGCATTCTGTCGCTTTAGGCTTCGTTCCAGTTATTCCACAAAAAAAAGTTACTTGTTTCTTATAACCAGAAACAGCTCTCTTTATAGTTTCACATTTCTCATCGTTGCTATTAAATGTGGACTGATGTTTGGTTTGGAAATGTCTTTGTACACTTGACGTTCGGCATACGACACTTTCGCGACATATCGCACATACAGCACGATCCTTTAGTTGTATAAATCCATATTCATTCGTGCAATAGCCTACTCGTGAGACATGCCTGACGGCATCCAAGGGTGGCGGGCGCTTCGAGACATGGAGGTTTAGTGGGTATGGCACTATTGATTAGTGTCGAGTCCCACACTCCCTCGTAGATATACGAGGGGCGGTGCGTAAAGCATTCCTCCATGTTATAAAAAAAAAAAAAAAAAAAAACAGTGTAAGAACATTTGGAGTTAGTGCATAACAAAATCATAAAAATCATAATAATAATCATAATAATCATAATAATCAAAATCATTTTTGAATATAATTAATAAAATATTGATTAAAATGATTTAAAATTATTTTAAAATAATAATAATGATTAATAACAATTGATAAAAATATAATATTATACAATTACATATATAATTATTATTAAATTAATAATTATATTTCGGGCCTCGTTCTTCAATAATTAATACGTGTAGTACCGCTACTCCATGCTAGATGTCCACAATTTCAAAGCAACAGAAAATATTCATCCTGCGTGCGCAGTCCCTCTTCAATCTTCATTACGTTCTTTGTGCTAGTTGACCACACACATATTAATATTCAATATGGGAAAAATTAAGAAAAAGTCGTCATCGACACAGCAGAAGATTCTTGAAAAACTAAAGAAACTGGAATACAGTTTAGTGAAGACTAGAATTCGAAAGATTTCATCAAGCTCGGGGTCGGACTCGGACGAAAATGAAGAAAATAACGCCGCACTTGATCCACTACAGAACCTGAACGACAACAATGGCGAAGCTGGTGATTTACAAGGTACCAAAAAATCTCTATGATTATTTAAATAGCCATTGCATTGGTTGTCTAGGAGCTCATTCGAAAGGTGAGACAGTGGCTAAATAATATTAGTTGTGCAGTGGCTAAATAACCTTGAGACCAAAATAGTTCATTCAAAAGGTGAAATGGTCAATTAATAACCAACGTAGAGCTCATACATCAGCTGAGTCGTCATTGTTCTGTTTTTATCTTTTGAAGACAAAGAGCTCGTACACAAGGCGAGAATATTACCTTATTTTCTTTTTTCTTTAACCCACTAGAGGTGGACATAGAAGACAAGGAAGAGACCCAGGGTTCACAGCTAGATCAACAAATCCTAAAAATGTTGGGGGATGATCCTTCAGACAGTTTGTCTTCGTCGTTTAATTTGCATCAAGATTTGGCAAAGAGATGGAACCATATTTTGACCAATGGACTAACTGCAGATTCCAAAGCGGAGTAACTCCAAAAATATGTTCGCCAGGGAAACTGTAATTTGGAAGCACCTTCTTTAAATGCTGAAGTATTGGCTTGCATTAATGCTGAGCGGCCACGGAAGTTTCGGCGCCTACTTGAAGAGGATCGGTCGAGCGGAGAACGACCGCTGTTGGTACTGCCAGGAACCGGACACTGTGGAGCACACGGTGCTGCGGTGCACACGGTGGGACCTGGATAGGGAAGCGGCAGAAGAGGTGGTCGGATGTCCGCTGAACACTGAAACTCTGGTTCCGGCTATGCTTGAGACAGAGGAGAAGTGGGAAGCGGTACATACAATGGTGACCGACATATTGAGGACGAAGGACGAAGACGAACGGTACCTTCGTCGGATGCAAGTGTGAGGGAGGACATTGAAGGATGACGTCCACAAACATACCCGCCTACTCGTGAGACATGCCTGACGGCATCCAAGGGTGGCGGGCGCTTCGAGACATGGAGGTTTAGTGGGTATGGCACTATTGATTAGTGTCGAGTCCCACACTCCCTCGTAGATATACGAGGGGCGGTGCGTAAAGCATTCCTCCATGTTATAAAAAAAAAAAAAACAGTGTAAGAACATTTGGAGTTAGTGCATAACAAAATCATAAAAATCATAATAATAATCATAATAATCATAATAATCAAAATCATTTTTGAATATAATTAATAAAATATTGATTAAAATGATTTAAAATTATTTTAAAATAATAATAATGATTAATAACAATTGATAAAAATATAATATTATACAATTACATATATAATTATTATTAAATTAATAATTATATTTCGGGCCTCGTTCTTCAATAATTAATACGTGTAGTACCGCTACTCCATGCTAGATGTCCACAATTTCAAAGCAACAGAAAATATTCATCCTGCGTGCGCAGTCCCTCTTCAATCTTCATTACGTTCTTTGTGCTAGTTGACCACACACATATTAATATTCAATATGGGAAAAATTAAGAAAAAGTCGTCATCGACACAGCAGAAGATTCTTGAAAAACTAAAGAAACTGGAATACAGTTTAGTGAAGACTAGAATTCGAAAGATTTCATCAAGCTCGGGGTCGGACTCGGACGAAAATGAAGAAAATAACGCCGCACTTGATCCACTACAGAACCTGAACGACAACAATGGCGAAGCTGGTGATTTACAAGGTACCAAAAAATCTCTATGATTATTTAAATAGCCATTGCATTGGTTGTCTAGGAGCTCATTCGAAAGGTGAGACAGTGGCTAAATAATATTAGTTGTGCAGTGGCTAAATAACCTTGAGACCAAAATAGTTCATTCAAAAGGTGAAATGGTCAATTAATAACCAACGTAGAGCTCATACATCAGCTGAGTCGTCATTGTTCTGTTTTTATCTTTTGAAGACAAAGAGCTCGTACACAAGGCGAGAATATTACCTTATTTTCTTTTTTCTTTAACCCACTAGAGGTGGACATAGAAGACAAGGAAGAGACCCAGGGTTCACAGCTAGATCAACAAATCCTAAAAATGTTGGGGGATGATCCTTCAGACAGTTTGTCTTCGTCGTTTAATTTGCATCAAGATTTGGCAAAGAGATGGAACAATATTTTGACCAATGGACTAACTGCAGATTCCAAAGCGGAGTAACTCCAAAAATATGTTCGCCAGGGAAACTGTAATTTGGAAGCACCTTCTTTAAATGCTGAAGTATTGGCTTGCATTAATGAGAATACACAAAGGAGGGATACACATTTTGTGAACCAACAGAAGTTAATTGGTTCCGCATTATCGGCGCTAGGTTCGTGTATTTCCGTCATTCTGGAAAACAAAGAGGAGGGGATAGACCGATTACAGTTGGTTGAGAAGCTAGGCGACGCAGGAAAATTATTGACAGAATCACATCATGCCAACTCAATGGCACGAAAGGCATATATATCTCCGGGACTAAATAAAAATCTACAGGAGCTACTAAAGGATGCACCCATTGGTAAATTCTTGTATGGAGAAAACCTGATTGATAAGGTCGGGCAGGCTAAAACCTTAGAAAAAGTAAGTCAGGACCTGAAGCAGGAAACAAGGAAACCTATGCGAAATACTTTAAACTGGAAAAGCCCACCTGTGCGCCAAAACTTCCTATCGCAGGTGGGCAGAAAACAAACCACGCAAAATTATCGATACAAATCCAATCAAAAAGACCTGATCGAAAACGAAAAGCGTCGCCAATCCTACAGTCGGCACATCAGCAACCGGGACCGGCAACCCTACAAGTTCCGTCAACATCAGCCGTTCAACACTCGTCAAGGTCACCGATCGTAGAGGTAAAAGAAATAGCTGGCAGGTTAAAATATTTTTTAAAGGTTTGGAAGTCGATTACGAACGACAAATCTGTGTTAAGTAACATAAGGGATTACAATATTTCCATATCGGGAAAGATTGTTTATACCACTTATCAAAAATCGAATTGGTTCAGTTCTGAAATACTTGATTTACAGCTCGAGATTGACCAGTTATTAAAAAAGGGAGCGGTCAAAAGATGTTCCCCTATAAGGGACCAATTTTTATCTGGTTATTTTTTAGTACAGAAAAAAGACGGGACAAAGAGATTTATTCTTAATTTAAAAATGTTAAATCAGTTTATTGAAACGAACCATTTCCAGATGGAAGATATCCGCACGGCAATCAAATTGGTGTCGCATAATTCTTGGATGTGCAACATTGATCTGAAAGACGCATATTTTTTGATAAACGTTTCAGAGTCAAGTAGAAAATTGCTCAGATTCAGTTTTAGAGATCTTTTATACGAATTTACATGTCTTCCTTTTGGGTTATGTACGAGCCCGTTAATTTTTACCAAACTTTTAAAACCAGTAGCTCAATGTCTACGACAACAGGGTATTCTGATGGTGATTTATTTGGATGATATCCTTATCATTTCTAATAGTCCTCAGGATTGCATTAATCATGTTAAAATTACAATCTCGTTATTGGAACAATTAGGTTTTGTAATTAATTTTGAAAAAAGCTGTTTGATTCCATCGACCAAGTGTAAATGTCTGGGTTTTGTGATAGATTCAAATGAACTATGTTTAGAATTACCTGTGGATAAAAAGGAGCGCTTAGTATCTCTTATTAAATCATTACTTTTTAAAACTCAAAATAGTGAAATATGTAAAATTAAGCACCTAGCCCAAGTCATTGGCTCTCTTGTTGCAGCGTGTCCAGCTATGGAATATGGCTGGAAGTGTACAAAACGCTTAGAAAGAGAGAAGTTTTTGGCCCTGATGTTAAATGATGATAGTTATAAGGGCAGTTTGTTTATTGACAAAAGTTTGATACCAGACATTAAATGGTGGTTAAATAACCTAAAAACGGTGTAACGAAGTGGTTTTCGTTTGTTGATTTCTCGCCGTTTTTCCCTAAAACCGAACACATTAGTAGTTATTAGTATCCTAAATTTATCAGATACTCACCGTAATATGTAGATCCGACTGCCGATGAGTGAATTAATGTAAAGCCGTCCGAAATCCGCAAATTGCGGAAAACATCCTCATACTCGACCGTTTATGTAAACGAGTAAGGTTAGGATCGTGTTGCAAGTTAATGAGTTGAAATTTTCACTTACCGAGTTTCCGATGCACGTCACTGGGCTGTTGCACATTGTTGCCATCTGTTTGAATGCTCGCCACTTGCGCATTCACTGCACTCACATTCCAATGCACTGCTGGTGTTTGTTTACATTTGCGCACAATGAAGTTAGCATCTGTCAAACCGAACACCGTCAACTGCACCACGGTGAGCAGCTGTTGCAGTTAAGTATAATAATGCAAACTGCACTTTAGGATGCAGTTTTTCTTTCCGTTTTAGTGTTCCACCGGGTTTCCCACCAAGGAAAAGTGGTTTGTATAAATTTTGGTAAATAGAGTATGCACGAGCCCTCGCCCCACCGTTTCCTCCACCAAAGGCCGAAGGAAGTTTTTTGTTGGATTTGGAGTCAATAAAAGTGCTGAAAGGACGAAAATCGCTCTCTTTACATCGCCACCATCCAGCTCGTCGTTTCGATTAAGTGCAACGAACGTTTGATATACTTAACCTAAAACGAAACCGCGTGGTCGACAAAACCGAATAATTATGCAGTAAGTGTCAAAATTTGTGAACAGAGAAAGGGGTAAGCCATAACCAAGCAACAGACAACGCGTTTAAGGGTAGGGTTTAAAATTTAATTTAATTTTGTCAACTTCCGTTAAGTATCTGTTACGTTGTTAGTTTAAATAAAAGAATAAACTAATCACTTTAATATATCTATACGTTTATTATCACAGCTTGCATGTAAGAATTAGAATATCAGACCTGGCTTAAAACATTTAATAGAGACGTCTTGACTGTTAGGCGGTTACGATGGAAGAGGCCGTTCAGCCCTCGTAGTTCTGTCGTTTTACTTAGGCGCTTGTGCGCAGACGTTACACTCCTCCGTACTAACATTTTTAAAAGTGTTCTAATTTATGCCATGCAAAATTAATCCATTATGAAATCTCTGAATTTGTTGTTCTCTTTGATTTTTCTCTTGGGCCTTGTGGACCGGAAGAAAACTTGCTCTGAAGTTGCGGTTCCCAAAATTCCCTCATCGGCTTCCTCTGTCATAGTGGTTTTTGAACTTCCCTCATCGAGTGCCTCTGTTGTTGTGGTACTGGAACTTCCCTCATCGAGTGTCTCCGTCGTTGTGGTACTGGAACTTCCCTCATCGAGTGCCTCTACTGTCGTTGTGGTACTGGAACTTCCCTCATCGAGTTTGGTATGCCTAGAGAAAAACGGTTGTGTATTAGTGTTTGCAATCGCCATTGTTTGGGGTTTTGGATTTGGTGTCGCGACACTCGCGGTTTCACTGAGTCCGCGCACGTTAGTCCCCGCGGTCACTAATTCATTGTTTCTTTCAGCCGAACTTGTATCGGAATTACTTACACTAAATCTCGGTTTACTCACTTTCCGATGATTTTCAGATTCTGCCGCGCCTGTTTTACCTGATTGCCTATGCCCTGTTTCTCTTGTGATTATTTGGTTAAGGTGTCTTTTCCATATTAATTCTGAGTTTGGAACTTTGCATAAATACAAACTTTTTCCCAACCTCTTGATAATCTGAGCCTCACTCCATCCTTTTCTATTAGCTCTTCGATAGTCTCTTGCCATTACCTCGTCCCCTACATCAAGGTTCCCTCTTGTTTTGGCTCTGTAGTGGGTGGTTTGCTTCCACTGACTTTGCTTGATATTCTGTGATATCGTCCTCTCGGCATCTGTCGGGTTGGTTTTTAGCAAGTCTAACCTGTTTCGAATCTTCCTTCCAAACATCGCTTCAGCTGGTGATTTCTTCGTTGTTTCATGAATGGCATTTCTGTATTGCATCAAAAACCTTGATATTAATGTTGATATTTGCATACCTTTGTTTCTGGCGTCTGATAGTGCCGCTTTAATCCTGTTTTTGAAGGTTTTCACAAAATTTTCGGCTTGCCCATTTGACATTGGGTTTGCTACTGCGGTAGTCACGTGTCTGATGCCATTCTCCTTGAAGAAGTTTTTCATATTTTCTGCAATGAATTGTCGTCCATTGTCTGTAATCACTATTTCTGGTAAACCAAACCTGGCGAACGCGTCCCTAAATTTCTCTTCCGTCATATGGCTCGTCATGTTTGGTGTGTGGTAAACTTCTGGAAATTTGCTAAAAGCGTCAATTATTACCAGAAAATATTTCCCTTGCACTGGTCCCAAATAGTCAGCGTGTAATCTAACCCAAGCTTTGTCGTCTGACTGCCATTGGGTTAATTGTGATTTTGGTGGATCTGGTCTTTGTTGCAGACACGGTAAACATGATTTAATCATGCTTTCGATACACTCGTCAATGTTTCTCCACCATACATAGCTACGGGCCAAAGCTTTTGTTTTTCCTATTCCCAAATGGGCTGAATGGAGTTCTTCCAAAATTTGCTTTTGCAGTGATTTGGGAATAATTACTCGATGTCCCCAAACCAACATGCCCTTTTCAATGTAGATTTCTTCTTTCTTCATTATGTATCCTTTCCATTCTGAAATTTCTGCCCAATCTCCCGTCTTTACGCTTCTATAAACTGACCTTAGTTCGTTATCCCGTTTGGATTCTTCTATTATTTGGTTTCTGTTGATGGGTAGGTCCGTTGCTCCTACAAAGTTGAAATAGTTGCCTTTGTTCTCGTACTCCTCATCGATTACCTTAATCTTCATTGGTGCTCTGGAGAAGTAATCAGCCATTATATTATCTACCCCCTTAATATACTTGATTTGGTAGTTGAACGATGATAAATAGAGAGCCCATCGTTGCAATCTATTAGCCTGCATTTGAGGTATTCCTTTATGTTCCCCAAATAAACTTAACAGTGGTTTGTGGTCCGTTTTAAGTATGAATTTGTGCCCTACTAAGAACTTTTCGAATCTTCTCACCCCATAATAAATTGCTAGTGCTTCTTTTTGAATCGTTGAATATCGGCCTTCTGCTCCGTTCAGTGTTCTGGATACACATCCGATTGGCTTTTCTTTTCCATCGATTGTCTGGAAAAGTACTGCCGCTATCCCGAATTGCGAAGCATCGGTTGTCAGTACGATGGGAAGGTTTGGGTCGAAATGAACTAATATGATGTCTTCTTTTATCAGGCGTTTTATTTCTTCGTAAGCTTCTTCACATTGCTCAGTCCATTTAAACGATTCCCCTTTCTTAGTCAGGTCGTAAATCGGTTTCAAAATCATTGCTAATCGAGGAAGGAATTTTTGATAATAATTTACCATACCACAGTACGATCTCACTTCATGGACGTTGGTAGGTCTTGGTGCCCTTCCTATAGCCTTCACTTTGTCTTCCGTTTTCATTAGACCCTGCTGTGTTATGCAGTGTCCTAGAAACTCAATTTTATCTTGAAAAAATTGACACTTACTTGGCTTTAAGGTAAGTCCTGCATCTGCCAGTTTCTGAAAAACTTGCGTCAAATTCTCCATGTGTTGTGCGTGACTTTTCCCCGTTACTATGATGTCATCTAAATAGTTGCTTACATGTTCCATTCCTAAGAACAGTTGTTCTATGTGCCTCTGAAACACAGCGCTTGCTGGAGCGATTCCGAATGGCATGCGATTTACTCTATAGATTCCTCGATGCGTGCTCCAAGCAGTTATTTGTTTAGATTCTTCATCCAGTCCGAACTGTTGATATGCTTGACTGAGATCAAGTTTTGAAAACTTTTCTCCCCCCTGCAACTTAGTGAAAATATCGTCTACATGCGGTAAAGGGTAGGATACTTCCTCCAAATATTTATTAATTGTCGATTTATAATCAGCACAAACTCTGATACTTTTGCCATCATTTTTTGGAACAATCACCAACGGTGTTCCGTGTTTGCTGTAGTCTATAGATGTTATTACTCCACTTTTCTCGAGTTTGTCCAGCTCTTCGTCCAAAAGTTTTCTGTAGGCAAACGGCACGTTTCTCGGCTTAAGGAAAACAGGCTTGGCGTCTGGCTTCATCTGTAAAGAGATTTCAAAATGTTTAAATAAACCCAACTCGTCGGTAAAAACGTTTTTAAATTTGTTTAACAATGATTTAATGTCACTGTCTTCGTTGTTGTTTATTGTTTTCACACTTTCTAATCTTAAGTTAAAGTTTTTGATCCAATCTCTACCCAAAATATTGGTGCCCCCGTTTTCGACAACGTAAAACTTATTTATTTTAGTACTATTGTTAAACGTTACCGGAATTTCTAAATAACCCGTTGGTCTAAAATTGTGTCCATTAAAACTTTTTAAAATTGTCGTGTCACGTTTTAATTGAAAGTTCGAAAATAATTGTTTATAGGTTATGTCGTTTAAACACGAAATACTCGCACCACTATCAATCAGCATATTAATTTCAAAGTCATTGTTTAACAGTACCTTAATTACGAACGGATTCCTATTATTACTACTCTCGTTCCCTACAACGAAAAGTTCGCTAACAAATTCTTCCGTTTCAATGAAATTGTTCATTTTGTAGTGATTCGCGTTTTTGTTTTTACACACTTTTTGCAGGTGTCCCATTTGTTTGCAAATATTACAACGGTAATTGGTGTACTTACAGTTCCCTAGGTGTCCCTTACCACAATGCTTACAGTTGATTCTTTTACTTATACCGTCATTGTCATTGCTGTGTTGTTGACCCTTTGACTGTAGTTGCCATCTGCTGCCGTGGCTATCATTTCTCTGCTGCCGACGTTGCTCCCCTCTTCCTGCGTTACCGTGGCGCTGCTGATCACTTGTCGTTGTCCTGCTGTTGCGCCAAGTTGCGCGCGGATTTGAAATTTTGAACGCTGTCTCTTCTTTCTCTGTCTTCAGAATCTCCTTCTTTGCCGCTATTTCTACCATTTCTTTCACGCTTTTTGTCTCACTTTCTTCACACAATCTATCTTGAATTGCGCCACTCTTTAAACCCGTGACAAACTTATTTTTAATTTCTGTAAGAATTCTGTCACCGTTTCGTCCTTTTCCTGCTGCACGTTAAAGAATTTAACACGTTCCCTCCATACTGAGGTAGATACGCAAAATTGTCGTTTTAAAATTTCACAGAGTTCTTCGTAACTCTTTTCTTTAGGTAATTTTGGGTAGCACAAATCCCGCACTAACTTATAAGTCTCAGTTCCCATTACACTTAATAATGTTGCTACTTTGATTTCCGCTTTATCAATATTGTTTGCGCAAAAATATTGCTCCAATCTTTCACTGTACAACAACCAATTGTCCTTTGCTCCATCGAACTCATACACTTTCCCGATTAACGCCATTTCGATTGTTGAAATATGCAAGAACCACGCTGCTCACCGGACTTTCACGTGTTCTTAAAAGTTTTTTTATCCTCGTCGCCAATTGTTACGTTGTTAGTTTAAATAAAAGAATAAACTAATCACTTTAATATATCTATACGTTTATTATCACAGCTTGCATGTAAGAATTAGAATATCAGACCTGGCTTAAAACATTTAATAGAGACGTCTTGACTGTTAGGCGGTTACGATGGAAGAGGCCGTTCAGCCCTCGTAGTTCTGTCGTTTTACTTAGGCGCTTGTGCGCAGACGTTACAGTATCCTTTGATAGTTTTGCCCTTGGTATAAGAACATAGGGTAGAGCCACGCGCATATTAGCCGAAGTAAACTGTGACTCGGTAGCCGATCGTAGTCGAACTAAATGACAATATGCCCGCGAAATTTTAAATGAACATCGTTGTACTAGCACACATAATGCTTATTTGACAATTAAATCAAGTAAATAAAACAATTTTTTTTAATATTATTATTTATTCTTATACCAAGATTCAGTAGTTTTAAATAATTAGATATTTTTTTGCAAATGAAAATTATAAACAATACAAATTACAACAAGTTCTTATTCTTTGGAAACTTAAAATAGCTAATACCTTTTCCGATGTTTTTTTATAATAGTTTTTACATTCTCTCACTGCAGAACGAGGAATTTTTGTAATATATGTAGATTAAAAAGATACATAAAACGTAAATCAAAGTGATTATAACCAAATTCAAATACAAATGTCAAATCTAATAGCGTTTTTAAATTAGTGAACCGGTGCAGAGTGAGTATATCTCTGTCCTGTGTTATTAATACAAGTTAAAACAAGATAGATATATACTCAGTGCGCACTACTACAATACATCAAAAACGCCATCAAATCAAAACAATAACAACGTCAGTTCGTTTTTACCTTCGGTAAACGTCGTGATTCATCCTCGGCTAGCGAGTCAATCTGACAATAGGCGACCAATTTAAGAATAGTTGTGGCTCTACCCTATGTTCTTATACCAAGGTTTTGCCGTAATGTTTAAGTACCGTTTTAATTCCGCTTGTTAAACGTTGAGTTGAGCGTTCTGCCATCTGCGTCTCCCAAGCCGTAATAGTTGTTTTCCGTTGAAAGCCATTTAATTTTTCACTTGTTAAACGTTGAGTTGTGCGATCTGCCATCATCGTCTTCCAAGTTCTCGTAAACGTTTTCCGTTAATTCCGCTTGTTAAACGTTGAGTTGTGCGTTCTGCCATCTGCGTCTTCCAAGCCGTAATCGTTGTTTTCCCGTTAAATACCTTTTAATTTTAACTTGTTAAACGTTGAGTTGTGCGTTCTGCCATCATCGTCTTCCAAGTTCTAGTAAACGTTTTCCTGTTAATTCCGCTTGTTAAACGTTGAGTTGTGCGTTCTGCCGTTAGCGTCTTCCAAGCCTAACATTTTGTTTTCTCGTTGAGTCCGTTTGCTAAACGTTGGGTTGTGCTTTCTTCCATCAGCGTCTTCCAAGTCGGGTCTTCTTCTGAGACATCCGTTCCGTTAGTTTTATTATCAAGTCACCCGTAATTCAGGCCTTAGGCTCGTAACTACTTTTAGTTTAAGGATACGAAACGGAAGTACGCCGTTCACTTTAAGTTGACAATTAGAACTTCCGAATTGATTGAAAGGGCTGACTCTGTTTTTCTGTTCTACCGTCAATTTTACTTGTCATCCGTTATACCCAATCTGTGATTGTTATTTCCGCCTTATTCTTGGGTCTAACTATATATTTACTGGTTTGTTGAAATGTATGTAAATTAATAAAGTATTTTATACGCATACCGTATTAAGAATTCTATTTTATTTGTGCAACCGAACCCTATTTTCTCCGACTATAGAATAGCTATCCGATTGAGAGTAAACTCACCAAATCTGGCGCCCGAGTTCCGCAAAACGTAAGTACAGTTATTTAATTATTTACGCCCGAAATCGGAAAGCGCGTCACAAATTGGCGCCCGAGCAGGGACCGTTTTTTTTGTTATTTTGAAAATTAGCTAATTATCCGGACCGTCGTGTATTTATAAGTTTGACCGTCAATTGAAGATCATTTTTTTTTCCGTAAGTTATGTAATTCCGATTGATTAAATCGGGATTGTTTGAGTGGAAAAGTGCAAAAGGAAATAAAGAGAACGTTTTTTTTGTGTGTTACGATATTTTTATTCAACTTGTAAATTTGAGTTGTCAATTTGGAAAACGCGTTTTATTCCGTTTGTTCCAATTCCGTTTTTTTTTTTGTACGACCGCTACGTTCAACATAATGTCCGATCACGAAGGGGATGATCATCACAATGTTCTGGGGCTGAAGGGCGCGGGCAGGCCCGTTTCGCCAGCTCCCTCCGAAGGTGAAGTCGAGGAAAAGCAGATATCCTGGCTGTACAAGCTGCGCAAATCCGAGTTAATTTCTCAGCTCGAAGCAAGGAATTTGCCGTCCGAAGGCAAAGTACTGGCATTGAGAATCCGGCTAATGTAGTTCCTGGGTTCGATGCCGCCAGACCCGCTACAAGAACCGCCGGCTACCACATTTTCAACAAGTATATCGCCACCTCCGACCTTTTCGTTAAATGTACCGACTCAGCCGTCTGCCTTGTCAATAAACGCGCCGCCAATAACCCAAACCACCTTGCGACCGATCTCCAGCATGGCTTTTCCGTCCTCAACCGCCGCGTTTGCTCCTGCCGATTTGTCGGCAATAGACACCATAAGACGATGGAACGTCTCGTTTAATGGTGAGGCCGATCCGCTGGCATTTCTGGAACGTATCGACGAGCTTCGGGAAATGTACGGTTTGAGCGAAAACCAATTGTTGAGGGGAATGCCGCATTTATTACGAGATCAAGCACTCCGTTGGTTCCATTTGGGTCAGTTGAACCGAGGTACGTGGGAAAATTTCCGCCAGGCGTTTCATGGGTGTTTTCTACCGCCGGATCATGCACATATAGCCTGGGAAGCCGTCCGTAATCGTGTCCAAGGTACCCACGAGAAAGCGGTAAATTATATCATCGAGCTACGTACCCTTATCCGCCGAGTGGGTGGCATAAACGAGGAACAAGAACTCGATTTGTGCTACAGGAATATGCGGCCGTTGTCCATGCAAAGCATACGACGCGCCGACTGCCATAACATAGATGAGTTACTTCTCCGCATGCGTGAGCAAGAAGTCGTCCAGGAACGGATAGCTCAAGACACCGCTGCAAACCGATCTCGCGAGCCAGCCGCACGGGCGTTTTCACGGCCGCCGTCAAATGTCCGTTTTAATTTGGACCTGACGCGACCGCCGCCGCCGATAAGTGGTCGTTTACCGCCAGCCCCGTTCCAGGCCAGAGTAACTTCAAACTCGGTCCCGCCTAGTCCTAGTCCACCCCGACCTCCACCTGACCGCTCCACCGAGGTTTGTTTCCGTTGTGGCAAGACTGGACACCGCCGCAATGAGTGTCGGAATCCGCCGAAAATTTTCTGTTCCCGCTGTAGGACGGAAGGTGTTTATTCCAGAGATTGTCCCTGTGGAAACCGCTCGGGAAACTGAGTGGCAACTGTCCGTTGAGGAGGCCACGACAGTTGTCATCCGACGGGGCCTCATTTTGTGGTATTAGTACCGACAACCGTTTATTTATCCCGATTTTGCTCAACCGTAAAATTTTCACCGCCTTAGTTGATACAGGGGTTATGGTTTCGTACATAAGCTCCTCCGTGATCAACGCTCTCCCCGCCGTTAAAATCGAGGACGTTCACTGCAACACCCGTTTAGCCGATGGCTCTACTACTCCGATCATTGGAGTAGTAAATTTAGAAACCAGGCTGGGAAATGCAGTTTCCGTCGAGCGTTTTCTATGTTTGCCGTCTCTTGTAGCCGATGTAGTGTTGGGAATTGACCTACTGAGGAAATTCCAAATAACTGTAGACATTGTAAATAATAAAGTATATTTTCCCGCTTCCGTTACTCCCGACATTGCCGTGAATGAACCCATTCACATTGAACCCGTAGCGACTAAATTTGTGTCCGAACAGTTGACGTCTACTGAACAGACGCAACTTAATCATTTTCTTGAGTCCGAGCTCGCAGAATTTTCGCGACTAGATGGTCCGACCACTCTCACACAGCATGGTATCAGCTTAATCGACAAGACGCCGATTAAGCAACGATACCGATCCCAAAATCCTCGTATGCAGCAGATTGTATACGAGGAAGTTGATCGAATGTTGGCGGATGGGATTATTGAGCCTTCGAATAGTCCGTGGAGTTCACCCGTTGTGATTGTCCGCAAAAAGGATGGCAAACCGAGATTTTGCATCGATTTCCGCAAGGTCAATGATGTGACTAGGAAAGATGCATATCCGCTGCCACTGATCAATGCCATCCTGGATAAGTTACGTGGAGCCCGTTACATCACCACGTTAGATTTGAAGCAAGGTTACTGGCAGATTCCACTGTCTCCCGAAAGTAAGCCAATTACCGCCTTTACCGTCGCCGGAAAAGGCTTATTCCAATTCAAAGTAATGCCGTTTGGATTACATTCCGCACCTGCAACTTTCCAGCGTCTCTTGGACCGAATTATTGGCCCCGAAATGGAGCCACACGCCTTTGCCTACTTGGACGATATTATCATCCTTGGCAAAACGTTCCAGGATCACCTGGAAAATGCCCGAGAAGTTTTCCGCAGGCTAAAAGTCGCTAACCTGAAATTAAATCCCGATAAGTGTCAATTTTGCCGAAAATCTCTGACGTACCTTGGTCATGTAGTTACCGCCAAAGGTATTCACACCGACCCCGACAAAGTCGCATCCATCTTAGAAATTAAGCCGCCAATCAATGTTACAACATTGCGGAGTTTCTTAGGTGTTGCATCCTGGTACCGACGTTTTATTCCGAATTTTTCTAAGGTAGTAGCTCCGCTTAACAAACTCCTGTGTAAGGGGCAACGTTGGTTCTGGGACGAATCCCATCAGAATGCATTTCTTTCACTAAAGACCGCACTCACCAAAGCTCCTGTGTTAGCTTGTCCGGATTTTTCCAAAAGGTTCACGTTGCAAACCGATGCGTCGGATTATGGACTTGGAGCCGCATTGACGCAGAAAATCGATGGACATGACCGTGTAGTTGCTTACGCTAGCCGCACTCTCTCCCCCGCCGAGAAAAACTATTCCGTAACCGAGAAAGAGTGCTTGGCCATCGTGTATGGCATAGAGAAGATGCGTCCGTACCTTGAATTGTATCCGTTTACAGTTATCACCGACCATCAGTCATTGCGATGGCTGCATTCTATTAATAGTCCGACTGGTCGTCTTGCAAGATGGAGCGTCTTCTTGCAACAGTACGATTTCGACATTCAGTTCCGTAAGGGCGTTCTGAACAGAGTGGCAGACGCCCTGTCCCGACAACCGTTGCCGCATTCTTCATCCGAAGAAGATGCTGGTGAGTTGTGCTCCGTGGATGTCGAAGAAAGCTGCAATTGGTACGACCGGAAGATAAAGGAAGTACGAAAGAACCCCGATTTATTTCCCGATTATCAAATACGAAATGACCGATTGTACCGACATTTCTGGGATCACACGGATCTCAAGGAAACCGAATTTACCGAACCATGGAAACTTTGCGTACCGACGTCCCGACGCAAAGCTGTTCTCATACAAACGCATGACCAACCAACCGCTGGACATCTGGGAATTTCAAAAACTATTTGTAGGATAGCCCAATACTACTATTGGCCAGGAATGTTTCGTGATGTTACGAAATACGTCCGTAGTTGTATTACCTGCCAAAAGTTTAAGTCCCAACAACAAACCACTGCCGGAAAAATGCAGCCGCACGTCATACACCGTCCATGGGAAACTATTAGCACCGATTTAGTCGGACCGTTGCCAAGGTCCACAAAGGGAAATACCTTCCTCGTTGTATTCCAGGACCGTTTTTCAAAATGGGTGCACTGCAAACCATTGTCCAGCGCGACTGCCAACAACGTGACTAAAGCATTGTTTGACGAGGTTATCACACGCTTTGGATGTCCAGACACCGTTATTAGTGATAATTTTGTAGTAGGACTTTCAAAACCCTGCTCAAGGATTTGGGAATCCGTCACCGCCTCACACCGCCGTATACGCCGCAAGCAAATCCTGTGAAACTACGCCGGGATGCGCCGACGTCTCTCTTCCGACCCTTTTGCAACCCGCTGGAGACCCGGTCATTGTCGTAACGGCGTCGGTACCGTCCGATACCAGTCCTTCCCCGCCAGTAGCGTCCGACACCATTCCGACACTTTCTCCGCAGGAGTGGCGTGTGTTGTTGGCCAACAGCCCTCCGCCATGGAGTCCGGAGATGCGGACCGCGGCGTGGTCATTACGTCCCACCGGGATTCCACGGTCCCGGAATTACCGTCTTCGCTTCCGGGACGAAAAAAGAAACCGGAGGACTCTCATTATTCCTGGGGTGACCCCCACTTAAGGTTCCTTTTATTTTCCTATTGTCCTGTTGTAAATGTCCGTTCTCTGTGTGGTTCAGTTTGTTCCGGTAGACCGACAATTATACTATTTGCATTTCAGGTCTCATTCCGGTAGTGGGTCGTCTTTGGACATGTGCGCGTCAGACTGGGATGAGTGTGACGCCTCCCCAACTCCATCTGATACCAACCCGCCGCTAACACTGACACCGCCACCGCTAGCTGTTGCTCCGCCGCCAGCAGGGTTACCATCGCCGCCTGCTGCTACTCCGCCGCCCACCCAGCCAGCATCGACGGCTACCGCCCCGGACCTGAGCCAGCCCCAGCCTGGACCTTCGAACCAGCCGGATTTGGAATGGCCTCCGACTCGGGGAAAATTACCCGAGTATTGGGAGCATCTCCGCCGTCTAGACCGGAAGGAGGAGGAGCCGGTTTCGGTGTTCCGGCCCACCTCGCCGCCGTACAGCCCGGAGTACCTGCTGGCGTGTCGGGAAAAACCTCGGGACTTTCCGCCGACACACCGAACGCTCTGGCTATTATTGGCACACACCCGCTCCCCCACCGCGTGCCAACTTCCGCCGTACTATGTACCGTTTCCGGATGCCCGTCCCGAACAGTTCCGGGATATTTCAATCGCCCTCAGGGTGATGGGCTTCCCGCCAAGAGATGTCGCCAACCTTATGGACCGCCAGAGGCTCTGTTTTGAGCGGACTCCACTTCCCGTCCACCGCCCCGATCTTTGTTGGCGTTGCGGAGACGTGGGTCACCACCGTTCCCGTTGTAACCGACCCGCCATCATTTTCTGCTCACGTTGTGGCAGGCGCGGCTATATGTCCCGTTCCTGTCGATGTTACCCCTTCAGGGCATGGTACGAGGAACCGGGTTTCCCGACTTGGAAATGAAGACCGCCGGCTGTTGCCTACCGTGCAATAGAGTAACCGCTTAGAATATTTTTTTTTTGTTTTGTTTAGAAGTTTGTTTTTTTTTTTAATAAATTGTTAGAACCGCCGTTTATTTCGTTTGTTTGGAGGGCCGATTTTGACTACGATTATCTGTTGTCCAGAATATTTTTTTTTTTGTTTTTTTTTCTTTCCGAAGAAAGAGGGGGATGTAACGAAGTGGTTTTCGTTTGTTGATTTCTCGCCGTTTTTCCCTAAAACCGAACACATTAGTAGTTATTAGTATCCTAAATTTATCAGATACTCACCGTAATATGTAGATCCGACTGCCGATGAGTGAATTAATGTAAAGCCGTCCGAAATCCGCAAATTGCGGAAAACATCCTCATACTCGACCGTTTATGTAAACGAGTAAGGTTAGGATCGTGTTGCAAGTTAATGAGTTGAAATTTTCACTTACCGAGTTTCCGATGCACGTCACTGGGCTGTTGCACATTGTTGCCATCTGTTTGAATGCTCGCCACTTGCGCATTCACTGCACTCACATTCCAATGCACTGCTGGTGTTTGTTTACATTTGCGCACAATGAAGTTAGCATCTGTCAAACCGAACACCGTCAACTGCACCACGGTGAGCAGCTGTTGCAGTTAAGTATAATAATGCAAACTGCACTTTAGGATGCAGTTTTTCTTTCCGTTTTAGTGTTCCACCGGGTTTCCCACCAAGGAAAAGTGGTTTGTATAAATTTTGGTAAATAGAGTATGCACGAGCCCTCGCCCCACCGTTTCCTCCACCAAAGGCCGAAGGAAGTTTTTTGTTGGATTTGGAGTCAATAAAAGTGCTGAAAGGACGAAAATCGCTCTCTTTACATCGCCACCATCCAGCTCGTCGTTTCGATTAAGTGCAACGAACGTTTGATATACTTAACCTAAAACGAAACCGCGTGGTCGACAAAACCGAATAATTATGCAGTAAGTGTCAAAATTTGTGAACAGAGAAAGGGGTAAGCCATAACCAAGCAACAGACAACGCGTTTAAGGGTAGGGTTTAAAATTTAATTTAATTTTGTCAACTTCCGTTAAGTATCTGTTACGTTGTTAGTTTAAATAAAAGAATAAACTAATCACTTTAATATATCTATACGTTTATTATCACAGCTTGCATGTAAGAATTAGAATATCAGACCTGGCTTAAAACATTTAATAGAGACGTCTTGACTGTTAGGCGGTTACGATGGAAGAGGCCGTTCAGCCCTCGTAGTTCTGTCGTTTTACTTAGGCGCTTGTGCGCAGACGTTACACTCCTCCGTACTAACATTTTTAAAAGTGTTCTAATTTATGCCATGCAAAATTAATCCATTATGAAATCTCTGAATTTGTTGTTCTCTTTGATTTTTCTCTTGGGCCTTGTGGACCGGAAGAAAACTTGCTCTGAAGTTGCGGTTCCCAAAATTCCCTCATCGGCTTCCTCTGTCATAGTGGTTTTTGAACTTCCCTCATCGAGTGCCTCTGTTGTTGTGGTACTGGAACTTCCCTCATCGAGTGTCTCCGTCGTTGTGGTACTGGAACTTCCCTCATCGAGTGCCTCTACTGTCGTTGTGGTACTGGAACTTCCCTCATCGAGTTTGGTATGCCTAGAGAAAAACGGTTGTGTATTAGTGTTTGCAATCGCCATTGTTTGGGGTTTTGGATTTGGTGTCGCGACACTCGCGGTTTCACTGAGTCCGCGCACGTTAGTCCCCGCGGTCACTAATTCATTGTTTCTTTCAGCCGAACTTGTATCGGAATTACTTACACTAAATCTCGGTTTACTCACTTTCCGATGATTTTCAGATTCTGCCGCGCCTGTTTTACCTGATTGCCTATGCCCTGTTTCTCTTGTGATTATTTGGTTAAGGTGTCTTTTCCATATTAATTCTGAGTTTGGAACTTTGCATAAATACAAACTTTTTCCCAACCTCTTGATAATCTGAGCCTCACTCCATCCTTTTCTATTAGCTCTTCGATAGTCTCTTGCCATTACCTCGTCCCCTACATCAAGGTTCCCTCTTGTTTTGGCTCTGTAGTGGGTGGTTTGCTTCCACTGACTTTGCTTGATATTCTGTGATATCGTCCTCTCGGCATCTGTCGGGTTGGTTTTTAGCAAGTCTAACCTGTTTCGAATCTTCCTTCCAAACATCGCTTCAGCTGGTGATTTCTTCGTTGTTTCATGAATGGCATTTCTGTATTGCATCAAAAACCTTGATATTAATGTTGATATTTGCATACCTTTGTTTCTGGCGTCTGATAGTGCCGCTTTAATCCTGTTTTTGAAGGTTTTCACAAAATTTTCGGCTTGCCCATTTGACATTGGGTTTGCTACTGCGGTAGTCACGTGTCTGATGCCATTCTCCTTGAAGAAGTTTTTCATATTTTCTGCAATGAATTGTCGTCCATTGTCTGTAATCACTATTTCTGGTAAACCAAACCTGGCGAACGCGTCCCTAAATTTCTCTTCCGTCATATGGCTCGTCATGTTTGGTGTGTGGTAAACTTCTGGAAATTTGCTAAAAGCGTCAATTATTACCAGAAAATATTTCCCTTGCACTGGTCCCAAATAGTCAGCGTGTAATCTAACCCAAGCTTTGTCGTCTGACTGCCATTGGGTTAATTGTGATTTTGGTGGATCTGGTCTTTGTTGCAGACACGGTAAACATGATTTAATCATGCTTTCGATACACTCGTCAATGTTTCTCCACCATACATAGCTACGGGCCAAAGCTTTTGTTTTTCCTATTCCCAAATGGGCTGAATGGAGTTCTTCCAAAATTTGCTTTTGCAGTGATTTGGGAATAATTACTCGATGTCCCCAAACCAACATGCCCTTTTCAATGTAGATTTCTTCTTTCTTCATTATGTATCCTTTCCATTCTGAAATTTCTGCCCAATCTCCCGTCTTTACGCTTCTATAAACTGACCTTAGTTCGTTATCCCGTTTGGATTCTTCTATTATTTGGTTTCTGTTGATGGGTAGGTCCGTTGCTCCTACAAAGTTGAAATAGTTGCCTTTGTTCTCGTACTCCTCATCGATTACCTTAATCTTCATTGGTGCTCTGGAGAAGTAATCAGCCATTATATTATCTACCCCCTTAATATACTTGATTTGGTAGTTGAACGATGATAAATAGAGAGCCCATCGTTGCAATCTATTAGCCTGCATTTGAGGTATTCCTTTATGTTCCCCAAATAAACTTAACAGTGGTTTGTGGTCCGTTTTAAGTATGAATTTGTGCCCTACTAAGAACTTTTCGAATCTTCTCACCCCATAATAAATTGCTAGTGCTTCTTTTTGAATCGTTGAATATCGGCCTTCTGCTCCGTTCAGTGTTCTGGATACACATCCGATTGGCTTTTCTTTTCCATCGATTGTCTGGAAAAGTACTGCCGCTATCCCGAATTGCGAAGCATCGGTTGTCAGTACGATGGGAAGGTTTGGGTCGAAATGAACTAATATGATGTCTTCTTTTATCAGGCGTTTTATTTCTTCGTAAGCTTCTTCACATTGCTCAGTCCATTTAAACGATTCCCCTTTCTTAGTCAGGTCGTAAATCGGTTTCAAAATCATTGCTAATCGAGGAAGGAATTTTTGATAATAATTTACCATACCACAGTACGATCTCACTTCATGGACGTTGGTAGGTCTTGGTGCCCTTCCTATAGCCTTCACTTTGTCTTCCGTTTTCATTAGACCCTGCTGTGTTATGCAGTGTCCTAGAAACTCAATTTTATCTTGAAAAAATTGACACTTACTTGGCTTTAAGGTAAGTCCTGCATCTGCCAGTTTCTGAAAAACTTGCGTCAAATTCTCCATGTGTTGTGCGTGACTTTTCCCCGTTACTATGATGTCATCTAAATAGTTGCTTACATGTTCCATTCCTAAGAACAGTTGTTCTATGTGCCTCTGAAACACAGCGCTTGCTGGAGCGATTCCGAATGGCATGCGATTTACTCTATAGATTCCTCGATGCGTGCTCCAAGCAGTTATTTGTTTAGATTCTTCATCCAGTCCGAACTGTTGATATGCTTGACTGAGATCAAGTTTTGAAAACTTTTCTCCCCCCTGCAACTTAGTGAAAATATCGTCTACATGCGGTAAAGGGTAGGATACTTCCTCCAAATATTTATTAATTGTCGATTTATAATCAGCACAAACTCTGATACTTTTGCCATCATTTTTTGGAACAATCACCAACGGTGTTCCGTGTTTGCTGTAGTCTATAGATGTTATTACTCCACTTTTCTCGAGTTTGTCCAGCTCTTCGTCCAAAAGTTTTCTGTAGGCAAACGGCACGTTTCTCGGCTTAAGGAAAACAGGCTTGGCGTCTGGCTTCATCTGTAAAGAGATTTCAAAATGTTTAAATAAACCCAACTCGTCGGTAAAAACGTTTTTAAATTTGTTTAACAATGATTTAATGTCACTGTCTTCGTTGTTGTTTATTGTTTTCACACTTTCTAATCTTAAGTTAAAGTTTTTGATCCAATCTCTACCCAAAATATTGGTGCCCCCGTTTTCGACAACGTAAAACTTATTTATTTTAGTACTATTGTTAAACGTTACCGGAATTTCTAAATAACCCGTTGGTCTAAAATTGTGTCCATTAAAACTTTTTAAAATTGTCGTGTCACGTTTTAATTGAAAGTTCGAAAATAATTGTTTATAGGTTATGTCGTTTAAACACGAAATACTCGCACCACTATCAATCAGCATATTAATTTCAAAGTCATTGTTTAACAGTACCTTAATTACGAACGGATTCCTATTATTACTACTCTCGTTCCCTACAACGAAAAGTTCGCTAACAAATTCTTCCGTTTCAATGAAATTGTTCATTTTGTAGTGATTCGCGTTTTTGTTTTTACACACTTTTTGCAGGTGTCCCATTTGTTTGCAAATATTACAACGGTAATTGGTGTACTTACAGTTCCCTAGGTGTCCCTTACCACAATGCTTACAGTTGATTCTTTTACTTATACCGTCATTGTCATTGCTGTGTTGTTGACCCTTTGACTGTAGTTGCCATCTGCTGCCGTGGCTATCATTTCTCTGCTGCCGACGTTGCTCCCCTCTTCCTGCGTTACCGTGGCGCTGCTGATCACTTGTCGTTGTCCTGCTGTTGCGCCAAGTTGCGCGCGGATTTGAAATTTTGAACGCTGTCTCTTCTTTCTCTGTCTTCAGAATCTCCTTCTTTGCCGCTATTTCTACCATTTCTTTCACGCTTTTTGTCTCACTTTCTTCACACAATCTATCTTGAATTGCGCCACTCTTTAAACCCGTGACAAACTTATTTTTAATTTCTGTAAGAATTCTGTCACCGTTTCGTCCTTTTCCTGCTGCACGTTAAAGAATTTAACACGTTCCCTCCATACTGAGGTAGATACGCAAAATTGTCGTTTTAAAATTTCACAGAGTTCTTCGTAACTCTTTTCTTTAGGTAATTTTGGGTAGCACAAATCCCGCACTAACTTATAAGTCTCAGTTCCCATTACACTTAATAATGTTGCTACTTTGATTTCCGCTTTATCAATATTGTTTGCGCAAAAATATTGCTCCAATCTTTCACTGTACAACAACCAATTGTCCTTTGCTCCATCGAACTCATACACTTTCCCGATTAACGCCATTTCGATTGTTGAAATATGCAAGAACCACGCTGCTCACCGGACTTTCACGTGTTCTTAAAAGTTTTTTTATCCTCGTCGCCAATTGTTACGTTGTTAGTTTAAATAAAAGAATAAACTAATCACTTTAATATATCTATACGTTTATTATCACAGCTTGCATGTAAGAATTAGAATATCAGACCTGGCTTAAAACATTTAATAGAGACGTCTTGACTGTTAGGCGGTTACGATGGAAGAGGCCGTTCAGCCCTCGTAGTTCTGTCGTTTTACTTAGGCGCTTGTGCGCAGACGTTACAGTATCCTTTGATAGTTTTGCCCTTGGTATAAGAACATAGGGTAGAGCCACGCGCATATTAGCCGAAGTAAACTGTGACTCGGTAGCCGATCGTAGTCGAACTAAATGACAATATGCCCGCGAAATTTTAAATGAACATCGTTGTACTAGCACACATAATGCTTATTTGACAATTAAATCAAGTAAATAAAACAATTTTTTTTAATATTATTATTTATTCTTATACCAAGATTCAGTAGTTTTAAATAATTAGATATTTTTTTGCAAATGAAAATTATAAACAATACAAATTACAACAAGTTCTTATTCTTTGGAAACTTAAAATAGCTAATACCTTTTCCGATGTTTTTTTATAATAGTTTTTACATTCTCTCACTGCAGAACGAGGAATTTTTGTAATATATGTAGATTAAAAAGATACATAAAACGTAAATCAAAGTGATTATAACCAAATTCAAATACAAATGTCAAATCTAATAGCGTTTTTAAATTAGTGAACCGGTGCAGAGTGAGTATATCTCTGTCCTGTGTTATTAATACAAGTTAAAACAAGATAGATATATACTCAGTGCGCACTACTACAATACATCAAAAACGCCATCAAATCAAAACAATAACAACGTCAGTTCGTTTTTACCTTCGGTAAACGTCGTGATTCATCCTCGGCTAGCGAGTCAATCTGACAATAGGCGACCAATTTAAGAATAGTTGTGGCTCTACCCTATGTTCTTATACCAAGGTTTTGCCGTAATGTTTAAGTACCGTTTTAATTCCGCTTGTTAAACGTTGAGTTGAGCGTTCTGCCATCTGCGTCTCCCAAGCCGTAATAGTTGTTTTCCGTTGAAAGCCATTTAATTTTTCACTTGTTAAACGTTGAGTTGTGCGATCTGCCATCATCGTCTTCCAAGTTCTCGTAAACGTTTTCCGTTAATTCCGCTTGTTAAACGTTGAGTTGTGCGTTCTGCCATCTGCGTCTTCCAAGCCGTAATCGTTGTTTTCCCGTTAAATACCTTTTAATTTTAACTTGTTAAACGTTGAGTTGTGCGTTCTGCCATCATCGTCTTCCAAGTTCTAGTAAACGTTTTCCTGTTAATTCCGCTTGTTAAACGTTGAGTTGTGCGTTCTGCCGTTAGCGTCTTCCAAGCCTAACATTTTGTTTTCTCGTTGAGTCCGTTTGCTAAACGTTGGGTTGTGCTTTCTGCCATCAGCGTCTTCCAAGTCGGGTCTTCTTCTGAGACATCCGTTCCGTTAGTTTTATTATCAAGTCACCCGTAATTCAGGCCTTAGGCTCGTAACTACTTTTAGTTTAAGGATACGAAACGGAAGTACGCCGTTCACTTTAAGTTGACAATTAGAACTTCCGAATTGATTGAAAGGGCTGACTCTGTTTTTCTGTTCTACCGTCAATTTTACTTGTCATCCGTTATACCCAATCTGTGATTGTTATTTCCGCCTTATTCTTGGGTCTAACTATATATTTACTGGTTTGTTGAAATGTATGTAAATTAATAAAGTATTTTATACGCATACCGTATTAAGAATTCTATTTTATTTGTGCAACCGAACCCTATTTTCTCCGACTATAGAATAGCTATCCGATTGAGAGTAAACTCACCAAATCTGGCGCCCGAGTTCCGCAAAACGTAAGTACAGTTATTTAATTATTTACGCCCGAAATCGGAAAGCGCGTCACAAATTGGCGCCCGAGCAGGGACCGTTTTTTTTGTTATTTTGAAAATTAGCTAATTATCCGGACCGTCGTGTATTTATAAGTTTGACCGTCAATTGAAGATCATTTTTTTTTCCGTAAGTTATGTAATTCCGATTGATTAAATCGGGATTGTTTGAGTGGAAAAGTGCAAAAGGAAATAAAGAGAACGTTTTTTTTGTGTGTTACGATATTTTTATTCAACTTGTAAATTTGAGTTGTCAATTTGGAAAACGCGTTTTATTCCGTTTGTTCCAATTCCGTTTTTTTTTTTGTACGACCGCTACGTTCAACATAATGTCCGATCACGAAGGGGATGATCATCACAATGTTCTGGGGCTGAAGGGCGCGGGCAGGCCCGTTTCGCCAGCTCCCTCCGAAGGTGAAGTCGAGGAAAAGCAGATATCCTGGCTGTACAAGCTGCGCAAATCCGAGTTAATTTCTCAGCTCGAAGCAAGGAATTTGCCGTCCGAAGGCAAAGTACTGGCATTGAGAATCCGGCTAATGTAGTTCCTGGGTTCGATGCCGCCAGACCCGCTACAAGAACCGCCGGCTACCACATTTTCAACAAGTATATCGCCACCTCCGACCTTTTCGTTAAATGTACCGACTCAGCCGTCTGCCTTGTCAATAAACGCGCCGCCAATAACCCAAACCACCTTGCGACCGATCTCCAGCATGGCTTTTCCGTCCTCAACCGCCGCGTTTGCTCCTGCCGATTTGTCGGCAATAGACACCATAAGACGATGGAACGTCTCGTTTAATGGTGAGGCCGATCCGCTGGCATTTCTGGAACGTATCGACGAGCTTCGGGAAATGTACGGTTTGAGCGAAAACCAATTGTTGAGGGGAATGCCGCATTTATTACGAGATCAAGCACTCCGTTGGTTCCATTTGGGTCAGTTGAACCGAGGTACGTGGGAAAATTTCCGCCAGGCGTTTCATGGGTGTTTTCTACCGCCGGATCATGCACATATAGCCTGGGAAGCCGTCCGTAATCGTGTCCAAGGTACCCACGAGAAAGCGGTAAATTATATCATCGAGCTACGTACCCTTATCCGCCGAGTGGGTGGCATAAACGAGGAACAAGAACTCGATTTGTGCTACAGGAATATGCGGCCGTTGTCCATGCAAAGCATACGACGCGCCGACTGCCATAACATAGATGAGTTACTTCTCCGCATGCGTGAGCAAGAAGTCGTCCAGGAACGGATAGCTCAAGACACCGCTGCAAACCGATCTCGCGAGCCAGCCGCACGGGCGTTTTCACGGCCGCCGTCAAATGTCCGTTTTAATTTGGACCTGACGCGACCGCCGCCGCCGATAAGTGGTCGTTTACCGCCAGCCCCGTTCCAGGCCAGAGTAACTTCAAACTCGGTCCCGCCTAGTCCTAGTCCACCCCGACCTCCACCTGACCGCTCCACCGAGGTTTGTTTCCGTTGTGGCAAGACTGGACACCGCCGCAATGAGTGTCGGAATCCGCCGAAAATTTTCTGTTCCCGCTGTAGGACGGAAGGTGTTTATTCCAGAGATTGTCCCTGTGGAAACCGCTCGGGAAACTGAGTGGCAACTGTCCGTTGAGGAGGCCACGACAGTTGTCATCCGACGGGGCCTCATTTTGTGGTATTAGTACCGACAACCGTTTATTTATCCCGATTTTGCTCAACCGTAAAATTTTCACCGCCTTAGTTGATACAGGGGCTATGGTTTCGTACATAAGCTCCTCCGTGATCAACGCTCTCCCCGCCGTTAAAATCGAGGACGTTCACTGCAACACCCGTTTAGCCGATGGCTCTACTACTCCGATCATTGGAGTAGTAAATTTAGAAACCAGGCTGGGAAATGCAGTTTCCGTCGAGCGTTTTCTATGTTTGCCGTCTCTTGTAGCCGATGTAGTGTTGGGAATTGACCTACTGAGGAAATTCCAAATAACTGTAGACATTGTAAATAATAAAGTATATTTTCCCGCTTCCGTTACTCCCGACATTGCCGTGAATGAACCCATTCACATTGAACCCGTAGCGACTAAATTTGTGTCCGAACAGTTGACGTCTACTGAACAGACGCAACTTAATCATTTTCTTGAGTCCGAGCTCGCAGAATTTTCGCGACTAGATGGTCCGACCACTCTCACACAGCATGGTATCAGCTTAATCGACAAGACGCCGATTAAGCAACGATACCGATCCCAAAATCCTCGTATGCAGCAGATTGTATACGAGGAAGTTGATCGAATGTTGGCGGATGGGATTATTGAGCCTTCGAATAGTCCGTGGAGTTCACCCGTTGTGATTGTCCGCAAAAAGGATGGCAAACCGAGATTTTGCATCGATTTCCGCAAGGTCAATGATGTGACTAGGAAAGATGCATATCCGCTGCCACTGATCAATGCCATCCTGGATAAGTTACGTGGAGCCCGTTACATCACCACGTTAGATTTGAAGCAAGGTTACTGGCAGATTCCACTGTCTCCCGAAAGTAAGCCAATTACCGCCTTTACCGTCGCCGGAAAAGGCTTATTCCAATTCAAAGTAATGCCGTTTGGATTACATTCCGCACCTGCAACTTTCCAGCGTCTCTTGGACCGAATTATTGGCCCCGAAATGGAGCCACACGCCTTTGCCTACTTGGACGATATTATCATCCTTGGCAAAACGTTCCAGGATCACCTGGAAAATGCCCGAGAAGTTTTCCGCAGGCTAAAAGTCGCTAACCTGAAATTAAATCCCGATAAGTGTCAATTTTGCCGAAAATCTCTGACGTACCTTGGTCATGTAGTTACCGCCAAAGGTATTCACACCGACCCCGACAAAGTCGCATCCATCTTAGAAATTAAGCCGCCAATCAATGTTACAACATTGCGGAGTTTCTTAGGTGTTGCATCCTGGTACCGACGTTTTATTCCGAATTTTTCTAAGGTAGTAGCTCCGCTTAACAAACTCCTGTGTAAGGGGCAACGTTGGTTCTGGGACGAATCCCATCAGAATGCATTTCTTTCACTAAAGACCGCACTCACCAAAGCTCCTGTGTTAGCTTGTCCGGATTTTTCCAAAAGGTTCACGTTGCAAACCGATGCGTCGGATTATGGACTTGGAGCCGCATTGACGCAGAAAATCGATGGACATGACCGTGTAGTTGCTTACGCTAGCCGCACTCTCTCCCCCGCCGAGAAAAACTATTCCGTAACCGAGAAAGAGTGCTTGGCCATCGTGTATGGCATAGAGAAGATGCGTCCGTACCTTGAATTGTATCCGTTTACAGTTATCACCGACCATCAGTCATTGCGATGGCTGCATTCTATTAATAGTCCGACTGGTCGTCTTGCAAGATGGAGCGTCTTCTTGCAACAGTACGATTTCGACATTCAGTTCCGTAAGGGCGTTCTGAACAGAGTGGCAGACGCCCTGTCCCGACAACCGTTGCCGCATTCTTCATCCGAAGAAGATGCTGGTGAGTTGTGCTCCGTGGATGTCGAAGAAAGCTGCAATTGGTACGACCGGAAGATAAAGGAAGTACGAAAGAACCCCGATTTATTTCCCGATTATCAAATACGAAATGACCGATTGTACCGACATTTCTGGGATCACACGGATCTCAAGGAAACCGAATTTACCGAACCATGGAAACTTTGCGTACCGACGTCCCGACGCAAAGCTGTTCTCATACAAACGCATGACCAACCAACCGCTGGACATCTGGGAATTTCAAAAACTATTTGTAGGATAGCCCAATACTACTATTGGCCAGGAATGTTTCGTGATGTTACGAAATACGTCCGTAGTTGTATTACCTGCCAAAAGTTTAAGTCCCAACAACAAACCACTGCCGGAAAAATGCAGCCGCACGTCATACACCGTCCATGGGAAACTATTAGCACCGATTTAGTCGGACCGTTGCCAAGGTCCACAAAGGGAAATACCTTCCTCGTTGTATTCCAGGACCGTTTTTCAAAATGGGTGCACTGCAAACCATTGTCCAGCGCGACTGCCAACAACGTGACTAAAGCATTGTTTGACGAGGTTATCACACGCTTTGGATGTCCAGACACCGTTATTAGTGATAATTTTGTAGTAGGACTTTCAAAACCCTGCTCAAGGATTTGGGAATCCGTCACCGCCTCACACCGCCGTATACGCCGCAAGCAAATCCTGTGAAACTACGCCGGGATGCGCCGACGTCTCTCTTCCGACCCTTTTGCAACCCGCTGGAGACCCGGTCATTGTCGTAACGGCGTCGGTACCGTCCGATACCAGTCCTTCCCCGCCAGTAGCGTCCGACACCATTCCGACACTTTCTCCGCAGGAGTGGCGTGTGTTGTTGGCCAACAGCCCTCCGCCATGGAGTCCGGAGATGCGGACCGCGGCGTGGTCATTACGTCCCACCGGGATTCCACGGTCCCGGAATTACCGTCTTCGCTTCCGGGACGAAAAAAGAAACCGGAGGACTCTCATTATTCCTGGGGTGACCCCCACTTAAGGTTCCTTTTATTTTCCTATTGTCCTGTTGTAAATGTCCGTTCTCTGTGTGGTTCAGTTTGTTCCGGTAGACCGACAATTATACTATTTGCATTTCAGGTCTCATTCCGGTAGTGGGTCGTCTTTGGACATGTGCGCGTCAGACTGGGATGAGTGTGACGCCTCCCCAACTCCATCTGATACCAACCCGCCGCTAACACTGACACCGCCACCGCTAGCTGTTGCTCCGCCGCCAGCAGGGTTACCATCGCCGCCTGCTGCTACTCCGCCGCCCACCCAGCCAGCATCGACGGCTACCGCCCCGGACCTGAGCCAGCCCCAGCCTGGACCTTCGAACCAGCCGGATTTGGAATGGCCTCCGACTCGGGGAAAATTACCCGAGTATTGGGAGCATCTCCGCCGTCTAGACCGGAAGGAGGAGGAGCCGGTTTCGGTGTTCCGGCCCACCTCGCCGCCGTACAGCCCGGAGTACCTGCTGGCGTGTCGGGAAAAACCTCGGGACTTTCCGCCGACACACCGAACGCTCTGGCTATTATTGGCACACACCCGCTCCCCCACCGCGTGCCAACTTCCGCCGTACTATGTACCGTTTCCGGATGCCCGTCCCGAACAGTTCCGGGATATTTCAATCGCCCTCAGGGTGATGGGCTTCCCGCCAAGAGATGTCGCCAACCTTATGGACCGCCAGAGGCTCTGTTTTGAGCGGACTCCACTTCCCGTCCACCGCCCCGATCTTTGTTGGCGTTGCGGAGACGTGGGTCACCACCGTTCCCGTTGTAACCGACCCGCCATCATTTTCTGCTCACGTTGTGGCAGGCGCGGCTATATGTCCCGTTCCTGTCGATGTTACCCCTTCAGGGCATGGTACGAGGAACCGGGTTTCCCGACTTGGAAATGAAGACCGCCGGCTGTTGCCTACCGTGCAATAGAGTAACCGCTTAGAATATTTTTTTTTTGTTTTGTTTAGAAGTTTGTTTTTTTTTTTAATAAATTGTTAGAACCGCCGTTTATTTCGTTTGTTTGGAGGGCCGATTTTGACTACGATTATCTGTTGTCCAGAATATTTTTTTTTTTGTTTTTTTTTCTTTCCGAAGAAAGAGGGGGATGTAACGAAGTGGTTTTCGTTTGTTGATTTCTCGCCGTTTTTCCCTAAAACCGAACACATTAGTAGTTATTAGTATCCTAAATTTATCAGATACTCACCGTAATATGTAGATCCGACTGCCGATGAGTGAATTAATGTAAAGCCGTCCGAAATCCGCAAATTGCGGAAAACATCCTCATACTCGACCGTTTATGTAAACGAGTAAGGTTAGGATCGTGTTGCAAGTTAATGAGTTGAAATTTTCACTTACCGAGTTTCCGATGCACGTCACTGGGCTGTTGCACATTGTTGCCATCTGTTTGAATGCTCGCCACTTGCGCATTCACTGCACTCACATTCCGATGCACTGCTGGTGTTTGTTTACATTTGCGCACAATGAAGTTATCATCTGTCAAACCGAACACCGTCAACTGCACCACGGTGAGCAGCTGTTGCAGTTAAGTATAATAATGCAAACTGCACTTTAGGATGCAGTTTTTCTTTCCGTTTTAGTGTTCCACCGGGTTTCCCACCAAGGAAAAGTGGTTTGTATAAATTTTGGTAAATAGAGTATGCACGAGCCCTCGCTCCACCGTTTCCTCCACCAAAGGCCGAAGGAAGTTTTTTGTTGGATTTGGAGTCAATAAAAGTGCTGAAAGGACGAAAATCGCTCTCTTTACATCGCCACCATCCAGCTCGTCGTTTCGATTAAGTGCAACGAACGTTTGATATACTTAACCTAAAACGAAACCGCGTGGTCGACAAAACCGAATAATTATGCAGTAAGTGTCAAAATTTGTGAACAGAGAAAGGGGTAAGCCATAACCAAGCAACAGACAACGCGTTTAAGGGTAGGGTTTAAAATTTAATTTAATTTTGTCAACTTCCGTTAAGTATCCTTTGATAGTTTTGCCGTAATGTTTAAGTACCGTTTTAATTCCGCTTGTTAAACGTTGAGTTGAGCGTTCTGCCATCTGCGTCTCCCAAGCCGTAATAGTTGTTTTCCGTTGAAAGCCATTTAATTTTTCACTTGTTAAACGTTGAGTTGTGCGATCTGCCATCATCGTCTTCCAAGTTCTCGTAAACGTTTTCCGTTAATTCCGCTTGTTAAACGTTGAGTTGTGCGTTCTGCCATCTGCGTCTTCCAAGCCGTAATCGTTGTTTTCCCGTTAAATACCTTTTAATTTTAACTTGTTAAACGTTGAGTTGTGCGTTCTGCCATCATCGTCTTCCGCCATCATCGTCTTCCAAGTTCTAGTAAACGTTTTCCTGTTAATTCCGCTTGTTAAACGTTGAGTTGTGCGTTCTGCCGTTAGCGTCTTCCAAGCCTAACATTTTGTTTTCTCGTTGAGTCCGTTTGCTAAACGTTGGGTTGTGCTTTCTGCCATCAGCGTCTTCCAAGTCGGGTCTTCTTCTGAGACATCCGTTCCGTTAGTTTTATTATCAAGTCACCCGTAATTCAGGCCTTAGGCTCGTAACTACTTTTAGTTTAAGGATACGAAACGGAAGTACGCCGTTCACTTTAAGTTGACAATTAGAACTTCCGAATTGATTGAAAGGGCTGACTCTGTTTTTCTGTTCTACCGTCAATTTTACTTGTCATCCGTTATACCCAATCTGTGATTGTTATTTCCGCCTTATTCTTGGGTCTAACTATATATTTACTGGTTTGTTGAAATGTATGTAAATTAATAAAGTATTTTATACGCATACCGTATTAAGAATTCTATTTTATTTGTGCAACCGAACCCTATTTTCTCCGACTATAGAATAGCTATCCGATTGAGAGTAAACTCACCAAATCTGGCGCCCGAGTTCCGCAAAACGTAAGTACAGTTATTTAATTATTTACGCCCGAAATCGGAAAGCGCGTCACAACGGGAAAAAACCCTATTCGAAAATTTGACTTTCAAATAGAGATTTTTTCTGACGCATCATTAACTGGATGGGGTGGTTTCTGCAACAATACGTCGACTCAGGGTTTCTGGTCCGATTCGGAAAGAAAACACCATATTAATTATCTTGAATTGTTAGCAGCTTTTTTGACCCTAAAATTGTCACGTTCCAGATGTGTGGTCTGGAAGGTGGCAAGGTTTGGGGTCCGGGAATGAGCCAAGTTAAGTGCCCTGCTACTCTGCGGTGAGTGGTGTGGGTCTAAATTTATATAAGCGCCACCCGTTTTGTGACCCCCCTTAACTTGACTATTTCCCGTGGCGGACTGAAAACGGGAACAATAAATCCAACTAAAGTAATGGATAATCGCCCAATGGCTTTATTGACGTGTACAAGTGTCGAAGCAGATGTGATACAGATGTGCGTGGATCTGACGATCGTATGCGTCGATAACGTTAGACAATAATTACTGCGAATATGTCTCCGCCAACCAACAGAAGCTTAGGACCGTTAGGTCGCCTCTACGAGGACAAAGTGCACCTTACCTTCGTTTACAACTACTTTTCTAACTTAAGTTACAGGCTAGGTACATAAACGCGTCACGTCAAGTATTAATAGCTGGTTTTGACCACTTAGCTGTCTAATCCCTCGTCAGCACGTGGGTGGCTTCCGGAGCTTCCGAACTTCCCGAATCCGCTTCAGGCGGCTGTCCTTTCTGCCTGCATGAAGGAGAGCGTAGTTTGCCTCAACTCGTTCTTTACCCAGGAGGCCTTCGGTCGGGCTGAAATATGTTAGATGGGTCCGACAGTGCTGGTTTGGCACCCAGTCAGACTTGCCACCGCTATTAAAGCGTGGTAGGACGTTAGTAACGGGAAAACTAATCAAAACGCTACTTACTTGAACACGTGTCGGCAGTGGCGTGAGTTAAACGAATTGTGCCCGAAAGTGCACCTTCATGGGTCGACACCACCAACAACCAACGACCAACAACCCAAATTATGGGGCATCAACGATTCCACATAACCAGCGCAACGAACGATGCGGCACAACCTTTTAATCAAGGCTTGCTTGTTCTGCTCGGGAATCCGCAATTGCGACTTTACTCCACAAAGAACCGAACAGAAAAGGAAGGTCTCGCGTCACCACGTGATCTCCAAGTCCGTCACACGCCTCGGGACATTTCAGGTTGACCGCACTGCGGGCACACTGCGCGCTGATGACGCTACCGCCTCGACCCAATGACCTCTACCGTCGGTCGTATGTGTGAAGTGACAGTTCCCCACAACAACAAACCGCGAAATCCATCACTGGTGACAACCGGACACAGGGTGATATCCAAGCAGCGTGATTCAGCAAGGGAGTGCGGTCGTAAGCCATAAGGTGAGTGGATTCCATGATTGATCTAATTATTGTTGCCTTTCAGGCATTTAGAATGAATCCTAACCTCGCATTATTCATCGACCGCGATCGACCTTCCAATCACCATTTGCTCGAACTAAACCACGATACTATTCACGATCCCGGACGTTGCTGGCAGCGAGGAGACGGTACGATTTCGGTGAGTGTTCCCAATTCAATACGAGACTTTACTAATCGAACATTTTCAGCTACCGCGCAAAATGCAACCGTAACAAAATGTTTTGCGAAAGATATCACGAACTCAGAAATTTTACTTCGATTAAATAACACAACGGCAATCGCTTATATTAACAAAATGGGGGGTATAAGATTTCCAATATTAAATAAATTAACAGCTCAGTTGTGGGAATGGACGGAGACACGTGGGAATTGGCTATTTGCCTCCTATATCCCCTCAGCCGATAATATTGAAGCAGATAGAGGGTCAAGAATAAGCGATATCAATACCGAATGGGAACTTAATGCTGAGTATTTTGACTTAATTGTCAAAAAAACTTGCGCACCCGAAGTAGATCTGTTTGCAAGTAGAATTAACAAAAAATGTAGTGTTTATTGTTCTTGGCAGAGAGACCCGGATTGTATTGCTGTCGATGCTTTTACTATATCGTGGAAAAGTTATGTCTGTTATGCTTTTCCGCCTTTTTCGATAATATTAAGAGTGCTGAGAAAGATCATAAATGACAAGGCGACTGTATAGTTGTGGTACCACATTGGCCCACACAACCGTGGTTCCCCCTTTATGTCCATTACTTCAAACGCAGCCTCTGTATCTCGGACCAAATCCTAATCTTCTGTTATCCCCTTGTAGACGGAAGACTCACCCCCTCTCCTTGAACCTTACAGTGATTGTCGGAGTGTTATCAGGAAAGCTTATTTGAAGAAGATGCTACCAGAGGAGTCAATAGAGATCCTGTTAAATTCATTGGCACCAAGTACCTTAGTTCAATACAATTCGTCATTAAAAAGTTGGTGGGACTACTGTTCCAAGAAAAACAGAGATCCATTTACCACAACCTCTGAATTTGTCATCGAATTTCTAACGGAGAAATTTCATAAGGGAATGTTGTATAGTTCACTAAACACAACTCGATCAGCAATATCTCTAATCATTAATATTGATTTGTCAAATGATAGGACAATGAGCCGTTTCTTTAAAGGTATCTTCCGTCTAAAACCGACTGCACCAAAATATGACTCGGTTTGGGACCCGAACATACCACTATTATTTGTATCAAAATTATTTCCGTTAGAGGGTTTGTCATTAAAGTTAATTTCGGGAAAACTAGCTATTATGTTAGCTTTAGGTACAGCGGCCAGGGTACAAACCTTATCGCTGATAAATATTAATAATATCAAGTTTACTCCTAAGGGTGTACAAATAAGAATCCCGGACTTAATTAAGACTTCAGCGCCAGGAAAATTCCAACCCTTACTAGAATTACCAGGTTTACCTAATAAACCAGAATTATGTCCAGTTACAACCTTGAAGTTTTACCTACAGTATACCAAAAATTTAAGATTGACGGACAATTTATTCATTAGCCTTAACAAACCTCACTCTCGTGTAAATTCTTAAACCTTGAGTAGATGGATTAAACAGGTACTTAATAAATCTGGAGTGGATACTGACATTTACTCAGCTCACAGTACTAGGCACGCGTCTACATCTTATGCTTTTAATAAAGGGGTTGACTTAGAAATTATCAAAAAAACTGCTGGCTGGAGCAAAGAGTCCAATGTGTTTCAGAACTTTTATAAAAAATCTATAATCAAGCCAAATAATTTAGCTTTAGCTATTCTTGATAATGATGGTTAATTTTAATTTTATTCTTCTTTTGTACCTACATTGTGTTGATAATGTTGTTCAAGCTGTTAGACAGCAAAGTTACTAAATATAAAACTTGTGTTCTTCTTTAAACAATTGTAAATCTTTTCTTTGAACATCTACACGTATTAATTATTGAAGAACGAGGCCAGAAATATAATTTAACGATTAAACGAACTTATCTAAGTGAAGTTCGATCGTAATTATATGAGGGCCTCGTTCGAAATAATTAAGTCCCAACCCATATCATATAATTTGGTTAATTTATTTATTTATTTATTTATTTATTTATTTATTTATTTATTTATTTATTTATTTATTTATTTATTTATTTATTTATTTATTTATTTATTTATTTATTTATTTATTTATTTATTTATTTATTTATTTATTTATTTATTTATTTATTTATTTATTTATTTATTTATTTATTTATTTATTTATTTATTTATTTATTTATTTATTTATTTATTTATTTATTTATTTATTTATTTATTTATTTATTTTTCTAATTTTGGCATGTAAAATGTGACTTTTCAAAATCGATTGTAGTTGGCAAACGGCACATTTTACGCAACTGGTGATGTAATGAAAAATATTTCACAACTGGTGATGAAAAGTTCCGAATAAAGCCTACTTGTTTTGATAAAATTCACTAAATTATTAATATCATAAGTTTAAAAAACTCTTTTTTGAGAAGGTTCTTGTAAAAATTAGAAAAAATCTTGTATGCAACATGTTAGGAAATGCTATTTTGTGTAACTCGCGTTATTTTGCAGAACTCGCTGCGCTCGTCCCGCAGAAATCCGCTCGTTACACAAAGAAATGCATTTCCTAACTGGTTGCATAAATAGCTATTATTTATTTATTTATTTATTTATTTATTTATTTATTTATTTATTTATTTATTTATTTATTTATTTATTTATTTATTTATTTATTTATTTATTTATTTATTTATTTATTTATTTATTTATTTATTTATTTATTTATTTATTTATTTATTTATTTATTTATTTATTTATTTATTTATTTATTTATTTATTTATTTATTTATTTATTTATTTATTTATTTATTTATTTATTTATTTATTTATTTATTTATTTATTTATTTATTTATTTATTTATTTATTTATTTATTTATTTATTTATTTATTTATTTATTTATTTATTTATTTATTTATTTATTTATTTATTTATTTATTTATTTATTTATTTATTTATTTATTTATTTATTTATTTATTTATTTATTTATTTATTTATTTATTTATTTATTTATTTATTTATTTATTTATTTATTTATTTATTTATTTATTTATTTATTTATTTATTTATTTATTTATTTATTTATTTATTTATTTATTTATTTATTTATTTATTTATTTATTTATTTATTTATTTATTTATTTATTTATTTATTTATTTATTTATTTATTTATTTATTTATTTATTTATTTATTTATTTATTTATTTATTTATTTATTTATTTATTTATTTATTTATTTATTTATTTATTTATTTATTTATTTATTTATTTATTTATTTATTTATTTATTTATTTATTTATTTATTTATTTATTTATTTATTTATTTATTTATTTATTTATTTATTTATTTATTTATTTATTTATTTATTTATTTATTTATTTATTTATTTATTTATTTATTTATTTATTTATTTATTTATTTATTTATTTATTTATTTATTTATTTATTTATTTATTTATTTATTTATTTATTTATTTATTTATTTATTTATTTATTTATTTATTTATTTATTTATTTATTTATTTATTTATTTATTTATTTATTTATTTATTTATTTATTTATTTATTTATTTATTTATTTATTTATTTATTTATTTATTTATTTATTTATTTATTTATTTATTTATTTATTTATTTATTTATTTATTTATTTATTTATTTATTTATTTATTTATTTATTTATTTATTTATTTATTTATTTATTTATTTATTTATTTATTTATTTATTTATTTATTTATTTATTTATTTATTTATTTATTTATTTATTTATTTATTTATTTATTTATTTATTTATTTATTTATTTATTTATTTATTTATTTATTTATTTATTTATTTATTTATTTATTTATTTATTTATTTATTTATTTATTTATTTATTTATTTATTTATTTATTTATTTATTTATTTATTTATTTATTTATTTATTTATTTATTTATTTATTTATTTATTTATTTATTTATTTATTTATTTATTTATTTATTTATTTATTTATTTATTTATTTATTTATTTATTTATTTATTTATTTATTTATTTATTTATTTATTTATTTATTTATTTATTTATTTATTTATTTATTTATTTATTTATTTATTTATTTATTTATTTATTTATTTATTTATTTATTTATTTATTTATTTATTTATTTATTTATTTATTTATTTATTTATTTATTTATTTATTTATTTATTTATTTATTTATTTATTTATTTATTTATTTATTTATTTATTTATTTATTTATTTATTTATTTATTTATTTATTTATTTATTTATTTATTTATTTATTTATTTATTTATTTATTTATTTATTTATTTATTTATTTATTTATTTATTTATTTATTTATTTATACAGCACCCACAGAACAAGTTTCAATTACGGGTGAGGTGTAAGCACATTTACAGAAATTAAACAATTACAGCCCCATTAGACTATATGTATAAAATAGCTAAAAAGAAAAAATATCTATATATAAAAATTTTGAAAGTTGCAATATTCTTAAAATTGAGCTATAACAGATAATAGACAAAAACAGTAAAAAGTACAGATAAGGTGAGTATATACATATAATTAAAGTTAAAACTTCTCCAATATTGCCAACTTCAGGTCAGCTCTAGTGCAACACAAAATGTCGCATTTATTTGAACAACTGGCATAAGTTGAGTACATTTGCTGAAGAGGTGCTGAAATTAGCAAATTGGAGTGGGGTACATTGCTATGGAACAGAATACTGGATCTGCTGGCAAACCTAGGTACCTGAAATGAGATCTTGCCTAGAAGATTGGGACAGTCAATAACACCTTTTGCAAGTTGAGACAAAAACACTAACAAGTTAAATCGTCTACGTTCACTTAGGCTATGGATCTTACAGCTCTGTTGCAATTCAGACTGCGGAAAGCCCCTAGGAGGGTATATTCCAGTGGAACGAAAAACATAAAATTTTAAAAATCTGCGTTGCACTGTTTCCAAAATGGCACTATGTCCCAGGTACAAAGGTGACCACACACAACAAGCATACTCTAGTTTAGACCGAACAAGCGCACAATATAAAACTTTAAGCGTATCACAGTCTGCAAAATCGTAAGCATTTCGAAAAATGAATCCCAATTGTCTGACAGCAGCGGATGCTGCTGATTAGATGTGAGGCAAAAAAGACAGTTTGCGATCAAAAGTGACACCCAAGTCAGAAATTAGATGTGGCCTACTGAGGTTGGAATTATTAAGTTGGTAAGGAAATAAGATAGGATTATTGGATCTAGAAAAAGACATAACAACACATTTATTCTGGTTTAATGGGAGTTTGTTTACTAGACACCAAGATTGAATTAGATCTATGTTAAGCTGAAGTTTAAGACAATCCAAATTGCTTTTAACATCATAGAAAATTTTAAGATCATCAGCATATAACAGATGATGTACAGATAAATTAGTTACTACATCGTTAATAAATAAATTAAAAAATAAAGGACCAAGAATGGAACCTTGCGGGACACCCGAAACCTGCTTAAATGACCGAGACTTAAACCCATGACACTGAACAAATTGTTGCCGATCTACAAGATAAGATTGAACTAATTGTAATAATGATGGGGACAAGCCAAAATTATTCAATTTTTTAAGTAGAATACTGTGATCCAGTTTATGAAAAGCTTTGGTAAAATCCGTGTAGATAACATCCACTTGGCAACAATTATCAAGGGATTCCGAAATAAACTGGGTTTTACACACCAAATTAGAGGTTGTTGAGCGACCAGATATAAACCCATGTTGGTGAGTAGATATTATATGTTTGGTACTAAAAGAAATTAATTTATATAGTAGCGATTCGAACGACTTAGCAAAACAAGACATTATAGCAATAGGACGGTAGTTTATCAGATTACTTCTATCGCCTTTCTTAAAAATAGGTGTAACACGAGTAATTTTCCATACGCTAGGAAAATGGGAGTGCTTGAGAATAAGATTATATATTATGGTCAAAGGTTTGGATAAAACAGAGGCACAGTCTTTGGCAATAAACGCATGAATACAGTCGGGACCCATTGAGAATTTGTTTTTGGACTTACGCAATTCTTTGTAGACATCCTCCTGAGAAACTCGATGCCAGTGTATTGAATTAGTGTTAGGTGCAGAAAAGAAGTTATTCAACAAGTTATCGTCACTGGAGGAGCGGGAGAATGACTCAGAAAAGTAATCGGCAAACGCATTAACAATGGAATTGGGAGTGTTAAAGATCGTGCCATTAAATGACATGGACGAAGAAATATTTGAGAGATGACGCTTGGAATTAATAAAGGACCAAAACTTTTTCGGATCGGATTTGATAGAAGCGGAAATGTTGGCAGTATAAAGCAAATACGCATTTTTAATAAGCACTTTAAGTTCAGCTCGTAGCTTACTGAAAATACTGAAAGTATTGGGATTTTTTGCTCGTTGATATTTACGAAATGCAGAAGTCTTCAATTTTAATGTGTGAATTATTTGAGCGTTAAACCACGGTGGATAGGATTTGGCACATTGTTTCTTTAAGGGTACGTATTTACTGAAAAGAGAATTGAGCATATTATAAAATGTGTTAAGCGCCATATCCACGTCGCTCATCGAATCAAGTTCAGACCAGTTTACAGTTGCAAGTTCATAATAAAGAGACGAGAAATCTGCTTTTTTGAAATTATAAATAGTTGAGGAGGTGTGAGGAAATAAGCGTTTAGGTTCAAGATCAGTATATAAGTCTAAGACCAGGGATGGATGATACGGGTCTTCAGGTACTAGAGGATCAGAACAGTTAATAACGGTACAGTTAAAATTGTAAAGTACAAGATCTAGCAATCTTCCATTAACATTCAAAACGCCATTATATTGACTGAGATCAAAAAACGAGCATAATTGTACTAACGAGATAATAGCATTATTGGAACAGTGGGTATTACTATCTGAGTAGCTTGGAAGGTTGAAGTCACCTAAGATCAGCAGTGAGTGCCCTAACAAACAGTACAGCGGTTCAACAGAAAGAAATATTTGCTCGTACACATCATTAGAAGATTGAGGAGGAACATAGATTACAATAACGAAGGAGTATTTAAAATTTTGGGAAATTTTCACAAGTAGAAAATCAACACTAGGAATATTACAAAAGGTCGAGGATATAGAGCTAGGATTCAGTACACAAGCATTTAATGTGCTTTTAACTGCAAGCAGTACGCCACCGCCACGACTTTTACCGCAACCAGCAAAGTTACGATCAGATCTGAACACATTGTAAATGTTACTATCAACAATTTCAGCATCACCAACTGCATCAGACAACCAAGTTTCCGTAAGAGCTATTAAATCAAACAGCAACACAGCAGAGTAAAACGCATTGTACAAAGTGTTAAGTTTTGTATTTAATCCTCTAGCATTTTGATAATAACACCTTAAAGTGTTGAAAACTGGCTTAGATTTTGGTTGCTACGTTGAACTAACAATAGATGCTTTAAATTTGGCAGAGGCTAACGAATAAGAGTGACAATTGTTCATTTACCAAGCTGCATGATCTGTTGGATTGTTTTCATTTGAACGCTTGTTATGAAGAGTACAGTTTATGCAAGAGAGTGACTCAGTTCTCTTTGACTTTATGCTCACCTGCGCACCTGGGACAACATAGTTTACGCTTACACGTTACAGCCATGTGGTGGAATCCGCAACAATTGAAACAGCGCTTCAGATCCATAGCATCAAACACTGAGCAGTAATCATAACCTATAAGTACTTTGCCAGCTGATTTGATCTCATTATAGGTATTTGTGTCGAGTTGAAAACATGCCTGAAAAATATTATTGTTTTTACGTGTATGTGTAAATGATATTAAGGTACAAATGCTATTATCAGAAAAAAGGTGTGGATTCTGCACTTTGAGAAAATTAACAATTGTTTCTTTATCTAAATTTTCGGTGATGCCAGAGATTCGGATTCTAGGATTTAACATAGCAGATTCTTTAATAGTGTATTTATCAGAAAGTTTTTCGGTGGCAAGCTTAGCAAATACAGATGAGTCGGTCTTAGAACTGCAACTGATCACAAGGCCTCCATCGCTAGTGTTTCTAATGTGTTTGATTGGAATTTTGGACTCGGCTGGGTTAATAGATCGAAACAGGTCGGTTTTGGTGACTTGAGTTACTTGTGAGGCATCGACAGGTTTAATCACAATCGAGTGCGACTTTCCCCTTTTAACAGCAGTAGCATATTTAGAAGCAGCAGGTAAACTAGGTGCAAGGGCACCGCAGCATTTAGAGCACTCACGAGCTGCCTTTGAAAGTGCTGCATTATCAGCTACTATTAAATCAAAACGTTTCTCAAGTGTTTCGAATCTGGACAGCAGGAACTCCATCATGTTGTACATGTCGTCAATATTATGAGACTCATCACCAAACTCACTGCAGGAGCGTTTCACCCCCGAACGAGTGAGTTTGAGTTTCACGCTTGCATCGCTATTCACAACCAAACTGCCTCCGGAAATATTAGAATCAGCTGAGCAGCAGACGACCATATCATCAGCATCCAGAACCTTGGCAGTCAATGCACAGCTTGGATGGTATCTAGCACCACATTTGCTGCAATCCTGCGATTTAACCACTCTTTTCTTGCAATATTTACAAGAGAGATGCTCCGGTTTGAGGTTATCTGCAGAAGTTTGTGAACCAGACATCATAAACCAAACACCAATATGAAACTAATACAACTTGTGATGTAGAATACTCTAACGAGACATTTGTAGGTACTGCACAATTTAATTTCATATAATTAAAATTAACTTGCAAAAATGTAAATAAATGTAAATATATGTATTTTACAGCAACCAACGATACCGTCTCGATTAATTCCAAAGAAATATATGTCCCTCCCAAATTTACAATTGAAGCGCGCTTTAAACTAATGAAGATTGAAGAGGGACTGCGCACGCAGGATGAATATTTTCTGTTGCTTTGAAATTGTGGACATCTAGCATGGAGTAGCGGTACTACACGTATTAATTATTTCGAACGGGGCCCTCATATAATTACGATCAAATTTCACTTAGGTAAGTTCGTTTAATCGTTAAATTATTATTGTTTTAAAATAATTTTCTAATGTTTAAACAAGTGTTGAAACATAAGCTGTCTTCGGCCAATGCCCTGTTCCTCATCTAGGTCCAAATTATCTTCAGTCTCATCATTAATTTCTATTCGAAAATCTTCACCTATATCATACTGCAAACATATATTATGCAGTACACAAGCAGCTACTGTAAATGCAGTAATTAATTCCACTGATTCGTTTTCAAATCCTTTCAGTCTTCTAAATCGCCCTTTTCAGATGCCAAAAGTGTGTTCTACCACAATTCTGGTGGACGAATTCTTATAGTTAAATAACATTTGTTCTTCTGTTAATAGCCCATTGTCTTTGAATGGTGGTATAATCCATGGCAGGCATGGATATGCTGAGTCTCCTAGAAGATGAAACTTGTTATTATAAAACAAGTCTCCTCCTGATGCCACTTGTTCATAGAGCTTTGATTTACGTAAAAGCCTTGCATCATGCAGTGATGCAGGGTGTCCCACGCTTATATCTATAAACATCCTAGTAGCAGTTGCTACTCCTTGTAGTAGAATACTAGCATAACCTTTTCGATTTATGTAGTCGTTTCCATTGATTGCGGGTTTTTTAATACTGATATGGCATCCATCCATTGCACCAACAACATAAGGAAATTTTTGTTTTATGAAAAATTCTTCAGCGATTTTAACTGACTGTCGTTTCGATGGCCATTTGATATAGTCCTTGCCAATTTTTACCAAATGTTTTGTAAAATGGCAAATATAATAATGCGCCGAACTTTTTGATATACCAAAGCTATCAGCAATTTGGCGAAATGTTTCGGTATTCGCTAAGTACCATATAGACATCCACACAACTTTGTCGTACGATATTTCAGGCCAACCGCCATTGTACCGTTTTTTGTTGTTAGCAGTATAACAAACTGAAAAAGTACATGCGTTATAATATACAACATCAAATAATTTAGTAGTGTAAAAAGGGGACGCTGGAACACAAATGATGCCGCCATGCGTTATCATGTATAATTCTGAGAATTTTGTGTGATAAATGTCGGTATTCTTTGTACTGTGTGGATAAAAAGCTGGCTGATAAAAAGTGCATCGGGGAATCTGGAACATTTGCTGATGCAGCTAAAAAACGCTTGGGGCGTCTAAAACAACGCGTTTTTCAATACCAAGCTGCGCATTATTATTATTGATACTCTGAAAAATAATTTCTCATTTTCTATTTGATCTTCATTCAAGCTAAGAGTGTAAGAACATTTGAAGTTAGTGCATAACAAAATCATCTGGTAAGTACATTATAATAAGTTTGCATAATTTTTGATAAATATTTTAATAAATTTTTATTTACATTTTTGTTAGAAAACAAAATGAATAATTTGCCAAACAATCTTTTTGACCCCGATTTACTTTCGTTTGATGATGCGGTTAGTCAAACCATTATGCATCAACCCCAACAACAACAACCTCAAGCATCATCATCATCATCATCGCGACGTAAAAGATCGTCGACAGCCAGCTCTTCTGGTAATGTTAATTGTGCATCATCGGGTATGCAAAGAGGAAAGCAAATTCGAATGGATGCACCATCGAGACCACCACTACAACAACAAAATCAACAACATTCGAGGAACATCGAAGTTGAGGTAGAAGATGGGTTCCAGGAATTATTTTCTGATGTGGGAGTCAAGGAAACAATATCGACATCTACAATGTCAAGAAAACTCAATGAGGGTGTCATCACTGTAACAGCACCAGCTTTTGCAGGCTCCACTCATCTCGTAAAAATTGAAATTTACGATTTAAAGGAGATTGAAGGAAAAGCATGCAACGAAATCTGGCGGCATAGCATCGTTCGATCAAAAGTGCTTCTCAACAAGAAAGAAAACGCTCAGGTTTTCGACACGATCAACTCGATTACACTGGAATTTGGCAAAACAAATGAAAAATACCGGGGGGTCAGAATCCAAATTTGTGAAAAATTAAATAACTAAGTTTGTTTTTTTTATATTAATAAAAATAGTAATATTAATACTAATAATAATTTCATACAATACAATAATAATACTTTCAATATATACTTACATATCAATTTATATTAAACACTGAATTGAAATAACAAAACCGAAATGCTGTGAGGATCACTTTGAACCATGCATAGAACGCTTAATATATATTGAGTAAAATAATTATCGATTTTTTGTTACCTTTTTGAAACCCACAAATCCATAATACCCACAAATAGTATATCAAAAATTATATTTTTCACAAAAAAAACACACAAAAACACGTCTGTTTAAAAGTCAAGAAAAAATATTGACTATCAACGAACATCACTAAATTTTGCAACAACCAGATATATTTGCGGTCGGCAGTTAACGTGGAATAGGCGCAAATACATAAAAAAAAAACTTTTAAAATAATTATATTTTGTTATAATTATATAATAATATGATATAATTATTTTATGTTATAATTGTTTTCCAATTAAAAGTTTTCCAATTCTAGAAAAAAGAAATTATGCGCTATTCAAATTATTATTTAATTAATAATACATACCAAACTCGAAGCGCCGTCACCGTAATGATGTGTTTATTGGCTACTACATGTACTACCGAGTTAGTATACACACCAAGCCCACTGCATCTGGTAGGTGGTTGGGATGGGGGTGGTGTGGATCACTTCATCATAATCATGATGGGGTGATGCTAAAAAAAAATTGCATAACTATAGTCTATGAAATTTATATATAGTAGAGTAAAAATCGATGTCTATCGTTCAGTTCGTATGCACTTATTTGTTCATGGCTAAAAACTATTTTAAATTATTACTTAGACTCCTAGAAACGGTTTCTGACTGGTCGTCCAAAATTCGTATGGTGCTGGGCGGCTGGGGGCGGCTTTTTGTAAAAAAAAATCGATTTTGAGATTTTTACATTAGAATAAACTACAGAAAATCTTCTATCCACTGCGTAAACTATAAATTCATGTATCAACTCTATATAGGATAAAAAAAATATTTCAATCATCAATTTACATGAAAGCTTACGGGAAAATAATACTTTAAACACGATTTATTCAAAACTAACATTTTCAAATTTCTTATTTTTTACTTTATCAGGTCATATCTTTCAAACTAATTGTTTTATCAAAAAATCACTTGAAATAAAAGTTATTGGCCAATATATCAGGATTACAATGGTATATTTATTTATTTTATTAATTTAATACAAACCGAACAATTGATAAAAAATTAACCCCGTGTCCGAGCGCCTGGATCTAGCCGCGTTAACGCTTCGCGTCCCCACTCCAAATCGTTGAATGATAAAACGAGACAGAAATATAAGATTGGCACAGGATGAACAAGAATGCAAATAGTTTAAATTATTTGTATTTTGAAACATTTTGAAAAATTAAAAACAAAATATGTATTGTATAAAATAATAACAATAACAACATAATATATATAATTTGGCATAATGACACAACTGATTACTCTGAATCTGAGCTTTGGGATTCATTAACATTGTAATTAGCTCTGTTGGTGCAAGATTTTGGACATTTGCACATTGGCTTCTTATATTCTTTTACATCCAAGTTTTTATACGCTGCAAATTTTGGTATAGTTTTAATATCGTCCTTAATTTCTTGGCAAATTTTGTGTAGTGTGGACATTTCAGAATTTTAAGTTAATACTGGTGTACAACTCTCATCGATGTCTTTATCATTTATACTACAAAAAAATGCTTCATTTTTAGTTAGGTTAGGTACAATAATTCTGGATTTGCTAGGATTAGTAGACTTTATCATAGTGTTTTTATTTCCAAAGTGCTTCATTATTTTGGTCACTAAAGATCTCTTGCTGATGGCGTGACTTCCATCACAGACTTTTGAATAATTTTTGTAAATAGTTTTCGTATCAAAACATTTATTTTCATTTAAACCTTTTTCAAGAAAATTCATAATTTTCATAATATTATTTTCTTGAATCTTATCAGTATTGTTTAATCTAGTGCTTTTAGTATAAATGATAAAGACATCGATGAGAGTTGTACACCAGTATTAACTCAAAATTCTGAAATGTCCACACTACACAAAATTTGCCAAGAAATTAAGGACGATATTAAAACTATACCAAAATTTGCAGCGTATTAAAAACTTGGATGTAAAAGAATATAAGAAGCAAAGAAAAAGATTTTTGCAAGCCTAATTTTCATCTAAAAAATAATATAGCTTGCTGCGGTGCTATATACGCGGTTGCGTATAACAAGTTTAAAAAAAAACCGTCGCAAACCGAAAAAAAAATGTTTCAAATTCTCGTACTGATTTAAAATTTTATTAACCAAAAATACAAATTTTGCAAGCCAAATTTCTATTTAAAAAATAATAAAGCTTGCTGCAGTTCCATATACGCGGTTGAACATAACAAGTTTTGAAAAATACCGCCGCAAACCAAAAAAAATGTTTAAAATTCTCGTACCGATTTAAATTTTTATTAACCAAAAATACGATTTTTGCAAGCCTAATTTTTATCTAAAAAATAATATAGTTTGCTGCGGTGCTATGTACGCGGTTGCGTATAACAAGTTTTAAAAAAAACCGTCGCAAACCGAAAACAAATGTTTCAAATTCTCGTACTGATTTAAAATTTTATTAACCAAAAATACAAATTTTGCAAGCCAAATTTCTATTTAAAAAATAATAAAGCTTGCTGCAGTTCCATATACGCGGTTGAACATAACAAGTTTTGAAAAATACCGCCGCAAACCAAAAAAAATGTTTAAAATTCTAGTACCGATTTAAATTTTTATTAACCAAAAATACAATTTCTGCAAGCCTAATTTTCTTTGCAAATGTCCAAAATCTTGCACCAACAGAGCTAATTACAATGTTAATGAATCCCAAAGCTCAGATTCAGAGTAATCAGTTGTGTCATTATGCAATATTATATATATATATTTTTTATATATATAATATATATTTTTTATACCGGGTGTTTGATAAAAACCGCCGCACGCTATATTTTTGTTATTAATGGACTAATTTAGTTGAAAAAAAAATGTACGCAATGATTGTTTCTGAACTACAAAATGTATTTATTTTTGATTTTTTTTGCAATTGATTTCATGGTAAACGGATGGACAACTTTTTATTTAAAATAGAAAAGTAATTTTTTAATTTTTTTTTATGTTGAAAAATATTTTTCTGGATTCAATAATGTATCACAACTTGCTTTTCTTCTAGTACTAATCAGAAAAAAGTAAATTCAAAAAACTTTTTTCTTAAGTTTTTCTCAGATCAATATTGCTTTGCAATATTATTCTGATTGCAAAAAAAATACGAAAATCAAATTACAATTTACGTAAATGTCACCGTCATCTTATTTTTCACTGATTGTGTATGAATTTGAATCAATATGAATATATGAATACAACCCTACAGCTGCACCAGAATTTTTACGACACTCAAAATACACTTGCATCATATCAGTCATGTGTTGGTAATTCATATTGGTACAAATTCATACACAATCAGTGAAAAATACGATGACAGTGACATTTACGTAAATTGTAATTTGATTTTTGTATTTTTTTTTTGCAATCAGAATAAGGTTGCAAAGCAATATTGATCTGAGAAAAACTTAAGAAAAAAGTTCTTTGAATTTACTTTTTTTTTATTAGTACTTGAAGAAAAGCAAGTTGTGATACATTTTTGAATTCAGAAAAATATTTTTCAACATATAAAAAAATAAAAAAATTACTTTTCTATTTTAAATAAAAAGTTGTCCATCCGTTTACCATGAAATCAATTGAAAAAAAAATCAAAAATAAATCCATTTTGTAGTTCAGAAACAATCATTGCATACATTTTTTTTTCAACTAAATTAGTCCATTAATAACAAAAATATAGCGTGCGGCGGTTTTTATCAAACACCCGGTATATAATAATATATATTTTTTCAATATTATATATATTATGTTGTTATTGTTATTATTTTATACAATACATATTTTGTTTTTAATTTTTCAAAATGTTTCAAAATACAAATAATTTAAACTATTTACATTCTTGTTCACCCTGTGCCAATCTTATATTTCTGTCTCGTTTTATCATTCAACGATTTGGAGTGGGGACGCGAAGCGTTAACGCGGCTAGATCCAGGCGCTCGGACACGGGGTTAATTTTTTATTAATTGTTCGGTTTGTATTAAATTAATAAAATAAATAAATATACCATTGTAATCCTGATATATTGGCCAATAACTTTTATTTCAAGTGATTTTTTGATAAAACAATTAGTTTGAAAGATATGACCTGATAAAGTAAAAAATAAGAAATTTGAAAATGTTAGTTTTGAATAAATCGTGTTTAAAGTATTATTTTCCCGTAAGCTTTCATGTAAATTGATGATTGAAATATTTTTTTTATCCTATATAGAGTTGATATATGAATTTATATTTACGCAGTGGATAGAAGATTTTCTGTAGTTTATTCTAATGTAAAAATCTCAAAATCGATTTTTTTTTAACAAAAAACCGCCCCCAGCCGCCCGGCACCATACGAATTTTGGACGACCAGTCAGAAATCGTTTGTAGGGGTGTATGCAATAATTTAAAATAGTTTTTAGCCATGAACAATTAAGTGCACACGAAATTAGAATCTAGACTAGTTTTAACCCATTTTAAACTCTACTATATATAGTTAAATTGCGTTTTTATAGTTACTATTATGGATGATGGCAACCTCATCCTCACATAATGCATAAGTAATGATCCTAAAAACACACAACAAAGAAAGCATTAATTATAAATACTTAAAACTATAAACATAAGAAATAAAAAAAAAACTAACCCATATTTTCACAATGCAACTGGTATGAAACGAACAACTGGTATGAAACGAATTTTATGTGAAGATTCGCCATGGCAATTTTCTTGAATACATAATCAAAAAATTTTTTTATCATCTGTATGAAAATATACAATGAACACCATATTTATTTAATGATATCAACGCATTTCGATATATAAATATGCAATATTTTTGCATAGGCTTTATTATAATAAAAAACATATGACACATTTTGCGTTCTTTAAGCTTCATTTCCATCGTCAGACTCATAAGCGTAAATTAAGATAATTCTATATGTAACAAAGATAAAATGCTGTTTTCTTTTTAACATGATAATGCCTTGAGAAGGAAAAAGAGAATTAATAGCTATTTATGCAACCAGTTAGGAAATGCATTTTTTTGTGTAACGAGCGGATTTCTGCGGGACGAGCGCAGCGAGTTCTGCAAAATAACGCGAGTTACACAAAATAGCATTTCCTAACATGTTGCATACAAGATTTTTTCTAATTTTTACAAGAACCTTCTCAAAAAAGAGTTTTTTAAACTTATGATATTAATAATTTAGTGAATTTTATCAAAACAAGTAGGCTTTATTCGGAACTTTTCATCACCAGTTGTGAAATATTTTTCATTACATCACCAGTTGCGTAAAATGTGCCGTTTGCCAACTACAATCGATTTTGAAAAGTCACATTTTACATGCCAAAATTAGAAAATAGCTATTTATGCAACCAGTTAGGAAATGCATTTTTTTGTGTAACGAGCGGATTTCTGCGGGACGAGCGCAGCGAGTTCTGCAAAATAACGCGAGTTACACAAAATAGCATTTCCTAACATGTTGCATACAAGATTTTTTCTAATTTTTACAAGAACCTTCTCAAAAAAGAGTTTTTTAAACTTATGATATTAATAATTTAGTGAATTTTATCAAAACAAGTAGGCTTTATTCGGAACTTTTCATCACCAGTTGTGAAATATTTTTCATTACATCACCAGTTGCGTAAAATGTGCCGTTTGCCAACTACAATCGATTTTGAAAAGTCACATTTTACATGCCAAAATTAGAAAAAATTATTAATTAAACTGATGAAAAAGAAACAAAGTTTTCAAAAAATACTGATCACGAAATATTACCAGTGTATATATCAAAAGATTATAAAATTATATAACATTTTCATAATCTTCAGGGATACGATGCACATTTTATTATTCGAGAGTTATATGAAAAGAAAATGATAAATATGGATGGGGAGGTTTATTTAAGAAACCCTGGAAAAATAACAACAATTCCTCTAAATAAAGAAAAATACAAGTCTTTCACAAAATACAATTTTCAAAATAAAATGAAACTGAAATTTATGGATTCTTATAATTTTATGAGTACATCTCTAGATAAATTGTCATCATATTTGGAAGAATATGACAACACAAAAAAATATTTTGAAAATATATCTGAAGCAAAATTAAAACTTTTACTTAGAAAAATAAGAAACTTTTGAAAAGTTTACTAGAAACTTTTACTTTATTAAAACTTTTAATTTGAACAGTTTTAAACGTTTTTCGGAAACATCGCTGTCAGCAAAAAAATGTTTTTTTAATAACCTAACTCAAACCAATATTAGTGACAATGATTATAATCATGCTCAAAAAGTATTTGCGGAATTTGATTGTGCAAATTTGGGTGAGTACACAGATTTGTATTTGAAAACAGATGTACTTTTATTAGGGGATGTGTTTGAACAATTTCGCTCATTATGCAAAAAAACCTATGATCTAGACCCATTACTACATTACTGCACCTGGGCTGGCGTGGGATAGTTTATTAAAACTAACAAAAATTAAATTAGAATTGATGACGGACATTGATATGTTATTGTTTGTTGAGAGAGGCATTCGAGGGGGAATTAGCCAGTGTTGCAGTCGATATGCTACCGGCAATAATCGATATATGGAAAATTTTGATTATTCTAAACCTGAATCATATCTTATTTAGATGCTGTAAATTTGTATGGATGGGCTATGTGTCAATGTCAAATGTAATTTTAAATGGTTAAATCAACAAAACATATCGTGTTTCAACGTATTAAATATTCACGATGATGATAGAAAAAGATATATTTTAGAGGTTGATTTAACATATCCGGAAAGTTTGCATGAGTTTCACACAGATTTTCCATTCTGCCCCCAAAAATAAAATTCCGGTGAACGGAAAACATAAAAAATTATTAACAATTTTAGGACCGAAAAATCGATATGTAATTCACTATAGAAATTTAAAGCAGTGTTTAGCTAACGGTTTAATTCTTGAAAAAATACATCGCATATTAGAATTTGATCAATCTGCTTGGATGCGTCCTTACATACTCAAAAATACTAAATTGAGAATGGAAGCCTCAAATGAATTTGAAAAAAGTTATTTTAAATTAAAAAATAATAGCGTATTTGCAAAAGTATGCAAAATGTTAGGAAAATGCGTGATATAAAATTAGTTTCAAAATGGGAGGGTTGTTATGGAGCAGGCAAATTGATTGGTAAACCAAATTTTAAAGATAGAGTTAATTTTGAAAATGATTTTGCAGCAATTGTATTGAACCGGTTAAAAATTAAATTTGATAAGCCTTTGTATGTAGGTATGTCGATTTTAGATATAAGCAAATGTTTAATGTATCAATTCCATTATGAATATATGAAGCAGAAATATGAATCTGTAAATTTGAAACTTTTATATATGGATACAGATTCTCTAATATATTACATGATAACAAAAAAAAATTTTATCAAGATATTTATCCTGATTTAAAGAGATGGTTTGACACATCTGAATATGACGAAAACAATCCGTACAAAATCCCCAGAATTAATAAAAAAGTATTAGGATTATTTAAGGATGAATTGAATGGTAAAATTATAGATAGGTTTGTAGGATTACGCTCAAAAATGTATTCTTATTCAACAAATAATAAAAATGTTAATCGAGCGAACGGGGTAGGAAAATCAGTTGTCCAAAAGTTGACCTTTGAAAATTATACAAATTGTTTGTTTGAAAAAGAAAGTTTATATAAAACCCAAGATCGAATCGTATCAAAACTTCATGAAGTATATACAGTTAAACAAAACAAAATTGCTTTGAATTCTTTTGATGATAAGAGATATGTTACGGAAAATAATATTGATACTCTACCTTGAGGTCATTATTTACTAACAAATGTAAAATCAGGTGATAATAATAATACAATATTGTAAATTATTTAGTTTATTATTAATTTTAATTATATAATTGAATATGTTAAAATTGTTAACAAAATAATATTTTGTAATAATTTATAATATAATTTCTATAAATATATCAAATTAAACAAAAGGTTGTTCAAATATTCTTTGCCTGTGACCCACAATGAAAATTGATTTTATTTCCTTCTCAACATTTTCAATTCGATTTCTAAATCTTGCTCGATCTCGCACACACTCTTCCCATGGTCCTTTTCGTGCGGCCTGATAGGCATATAACCAATGAATTATTGGGTATATTCTATTCTGGTTCGTGGCAAATTTAACATTGTTCTTATTCATGTTGTAGTCTGAATCAACTTTCTTAAAATTAACCAACATTTTTTTACTATACTTTAATAATATCACATCAGCTTTATTGTTTTAATGCACATTCAGAACAGTTACGTATCATCGGCGGAGGACCATCAATTTAATCTCGATTGTTTGTATTATAATGTTCAAAACATCATCTACAACCATAAATATTTGGATTAAGCTTCAAATTGCTTAATAATTTTTCCCAAACACATTCTATACAATCAGCAGCAAATGTGGTCAAAAAGTCTATTGGTAAACATTCAATTTCTTGAAGTGACATCAAGGCAAGTGGTTTCTTTTGGTAAAAAAACAATATTGCTTGACCAATTGTGGGTTTTCGATTTGATATACACTATTGGACAAAAGTAAAGCAACAACTGCCAAAAAATAGATATTTTTTGATTATTTTAATCTGACACTAGGAAATGACCAAATTCATATTGTGTTTAACAGCACATACTAGGCGGATGTCAATTTAATTATTTGAGTACCGTGACAGTTCAAACTGATTTGTGTTGCGCACTTATTCCTGCTGAAATTTTTTTAAGGTGGTCAAAAGTAAAGCAACACTTGATTATTAATTCAATATTATATTAATTACTGGTTTTTTAGTATTAATTCTTACTCGGTGTGCTGAATAAGTTCTCCAGAAAAATGCCTAAAGGTATTGTCACAAGTCTCGACTTGAAACAAAGAATATTAAACGCGTTCAACAATGGAGAGAAGCAGTCGACAGTTGCACGTCGATTTGAGGTGGGTCGCTATACTGTATCAAGGATAATATCCCAATTCAACGAAAGGGGACATGTTCGCACTTTATCAAAATCGGGAAGACCAAGAAAAACGACGGTACACACCGACCGATTAATTAAACGGATCTGTCGTGCCGATCCGTGGAAGTCCGGTCCAAGGATTATCGCGGAAATCGCCGATTTAAATGTAAGCGAAAGAACAATCCGAAGAAGATTGGTTGAAGGGAAGCTATTTAGCAGAAGACCAGCAAAAAAACCCCTGATTTCTGCAAAAAACAGAGCTGCGCGACTTGAGTTTGCACGAACTCACTTGAACTGGACCGAAAATAATTGGAGCAGGGTACTGTTTAGTGACGAAACCCGGTACAACATTTTTAATTCCGATGGCATGCGTCGTGTAAGAAGGCCCATAAACGAGAGGTTTAATCCATTGTACGTAACACCAACAGTCAAGCATGGTGGAGGCAACGTAATTTTGTGGGGTTGTTTTTCCTTAAATGGGATAGGCCCTGTACATTTCATTGATGGTATAATGGATCGCTTTATGTACAGAGACATTCTTCACAATGTTATGTTGCCTTATGCAGAATGGGAAATGCCACTACAATTCGTATTCCAACAAGATAATGATCCAAAGCATACTTCAAACGTTGTTAAGGAATGGTTCAGGGCGCAAAATATGCAAGTTTTAAAATGGCCAGCACAATCTCCTGACCTAAACCCAATAGAAAACTTGTGGGAAGAGGTAGAAAGGCGAATAAGAACAGAAACATTTAGAAATAAGCAGGCCCTGCGGGACAAAATTATTGAAGTTTGGCAAAGTATTCCTGAACATGTTATCCATAAGTTAATATCATCCATGCCCAGAAGGTGTGCAAAGGTTATTGCAAATAATGGATATGCCATCAACTATTGATATTGTGTATATTTTGAGTGATGTCTGATACGAGTTCAATAATGTTGAAAATTTTTTCATTAATATTAAAATTTCTTCTCGAATTTGTTGCTTTACTTTTCTCGTATTAATTATGTACTAATACTTTTTTCTGGTGTAATTATAATTACATTCCTCATATAGAGCTCTATTAACATTGCAAATAAAATCATTGGAATTGATAGAGACGGGCCATATTGAAATTGTGTGAGATATCGTGTAAATCAAAACATTTTAAGTATTATTTAAAAAAAAAGTAAAGTGTTGCTTTACTTTTGTCCTATAGTGTAAATCATTTTTGTAAAAGTTGGGTGTTTTTAAAAGCACAATGATTAGTATTTGAATTCACATGTGCAGAAGAGCATTTTTGGAGTTCTATTTTTTCTTTTTGTAGCAACTTCAAAGCTGGACACCACCTATTTTCTAAGTTCTCAACATTATTAAAACCGCACTTCTCTAACCATTTTTGTTTATTTAACCCTTTTACATAAAGGGGTGCCTTCTCTAACCATTTTTGGAAAATGAATGTATTATGCCCCCATAGGAAGCTAAAAGAAATTCTATATTCATATTTGACGATGTTGCTTGTAAAAAACAAAACCATATAAGAGAGTATTTTAGTATGGGACGTCACAAAGAAGTTGATAGTTTTTATTTATGTCAAACATATAGTCGTATCCCTAAACATCTCATCAGAGATAACACAAATTTAATAATTATTTTTAAACAAGATGATTTAAATCTACGACATGTATATGACGATCATGTTAATACCGACATGAAATATGATGAATTTCAGAACTTGTGTAGGTTCTGTTGGAAAGACAAATTTGGTTTCTTAGTTATAGACAAAGATGCAGATGTTAATATAGGGCGCTATCGTCAGGGATTTGATTGTTTTGTGGATATAAGTAAATAACAACCATATTTAAAAAAGTTCTTTAAATATGTGAATATAAAGATATATAAATCATTCCAGCTTTGACACTTAAACAGTTTAATTGTCTAACATCTTAATTTTCTGCAAAACTTGACTTCAAGGATTGAGCTTAACATACAACTTAACATCTAACTTAAGTTAAATCGTTTAACTTGACGTTGAACTTAACTTAAACGTATGAACTTAACCTAAAACTTGACCTCAAACATAACTTACACAAAGAACTTAACATCAAACTTGACATAATTCTTTCAACTTGACCTTCAACTCAACACATTTGAAGTTAAAATACAACTTTATATCAAACTTGTCATAACATGTCGGTAGTAGAAAGCAATGAGAAAAAAAAAAATTTGCGGAAGATTGTATCAACTAGTAATGCCATTCGAAGAAAACATCGATTATTAAAATTGGGCAAAATGGTGTCGGATGACGAGTTGAACTATAAATTAAGTTCAGTTACCAACCCGTTAAACAAATTAGTTGAAGTGGCGAAAAGCACCAACTTATTGAGACAATAACAAGTTAATAACATTAAAGACGATAATGATGACAAAAACATTATCAGTAAATATGAAAAACTTTCAACGATAAAAAGTGAAACACCAAATCTTGATCATGTTTTTAGTGTAAGAGTGGTAAACAATACACAAATGATTGGTGACAGCCCAATATATTTTGACGATAGTAAAATCAATGTAAAGGATTAAGAAGTTATTATACCTAATAAGAAGTTATTATACCTAATGATATTATTACTGCAAATGACTATGCTAATTACAAAGAAATATTGATAACATCTAACGATCATAAACAAAAATATAAATCTAGCGGTAAAATTTCCGCATCAAAAGGAGAGAAATACCGCAAATATATATCAAAACTATTTGAAGATGATAAAAGTAGCAGATCAAAAAGAAGATCATCGATGAAATTAGAAAATGCGCAAGGTTTTGGGTTACCTAAAAGTTTGAAAATAGAAGGTTTGCCTTCTAATATAGATTAAGCATATTGGGACGATCCAAACGAATTAGGTGATCGTCTAAGATTATTAATTGCATCGCAAGCAGCTGGAAACAACAACCATCAAAATGAAATAATATCAATAGTCGAAGAGTTACGAGAAGCGGGTATTATATATTAATAACAATTTAAGTTAATTGTTTAGTTGCATTTAAAGTCAAGATTGTTTAACATGAGTGTTGATAAGTTTGGTAATCATTGGACAAATGATAAAACTGATAAAAGCTTACGCGGCAGTATTCTACCACACGGTCCTCCTGGAGTTGGATTTCTTTTAACAAATGATAAACATTTTAACATTAATAATAAACTCTTACGGAATGTAGCAAATCCAGAAACTGCAAATGATGCTACTAATAAATATTATGTAGACAATACAGCCCAAAATATTAATAAAAATATACAAAAAGGCTATAACGATATGACTTAACTAATAAATGATGTAATGGTTATAAAGAATATGCTATTAGTTATCAGTAATAAAAGTGAAACAACAGCAACACTAGCAGAAAACAATTTTAAAGAATATCAAAATCTTAATCAGATAACTTTATTAAAATCTCAACTTAAGAATATATAATTAAATATAAATATAAAAAATCTTTATATAAATAAATTATTTTGATGTTATCACATTATTAAATGATATGTGAAGATGAGTGAAGCAAAAGAACAATTAGTAAAAGAATTTCATGCTCCTGCCAGAAGAAATTATCGTAGAAGGCACGTAATTATCAAAGGTTTGGATGAATCATGGCAAGCAGATTTGGTTGAAATGATTCCATATGCAAAAGTAAACAAAGGTTACAATTACATGCTAACGGTTATTGATAATTTTTCAAAATATGCATGGGCTGTTCCTTTAAAACGAAAATCAGCTGGGGATGTAGTTCAAGTTATGACAAAAATATTATCTAGCGGACGAAGTCCTCAAAACTTGCAAACTGATCATGGTAAAGAATTCTATAACTCCAAATTTAAAGCTCTCTTAGCGGCATACCATGTAAATCATTATTCGACATATAGTAATTTGAAGGTGAGTATTTGTGAAAGACTTAACCGCACCTTGAAAGAGAAAATGTGGAAAAGATTCAGCTTACAAGGATCATATAAATGGGTAAACATCATATCATCATTATCAGAAGACTATAATAATTCAATACATCGAACTATCGGGATGAAACCTGTAGATGTAAACAGCAATAATGAAAAAGAAGTTCTCACAAAATCTTTCAATCGCATAAAAATGGTGGATCCCACTAAGCCAAAATTCGGATTGGGTGAACGAGTACGTATTAGTAAATATAAGGAAGTGTTTGAAAAAGGGTACACACCCAATTGGTCTACAGAAGTATTTACTATCAACAAAATTTTGTTAATTCATCCGAAGACGTATAGAATTAAAGACTATCAAAATAAACCAATCGAGGGGTGTTTTTACGAACAATAATTATTGAGAGTTAAAAATCCTGACATATACCTCGTAGACAAAATACTAAAAAGACGTGGTGACAATTTATTAGTTAAATGGTTAGGATTTGATAGTTCTCATAATTCTTTGATAAAAAAAGTAACATGTAATAAGTTATATTATATAATTTGTGGTAAAAAATAAAAAATAAATGAATAAATATTTAATATTTTATTGTCAATAAATTTCCATTCAAAAAAAAAAAAAAATAAACATACTAGTTTGTATCACTAGTAACATTATTACGCATCGGCTGCCCAAATTTGGTTAGTAGCAGATTCAGGCGCGCTTCATCAATTTTTCCATCCAAATAATATTCGCAAGCTTCCATGGCGTTGTGACAATCCATTTCTTTTTTTTCACTTTCTTCACGGTCCAGCATTGGATTCAGCCTGTTTTGTTCGAGGCAATACTCCATAGCCAGAATATTTAGGAGCCCCATATGATGTCTCACTCTATTTTCAAAAGAATTTTCTTCACCCTCATGTTCTTTATTTAGATTATCCAATGCATAGCAAGTCCACATTTTTATTTTTACTAATTATAAAATCACAAAATAAAAAATATATGTATTAGTCAAAACAATGAAAATGTCAAAATAAATATACTTACCAAAGCACGTCAACTTTTACTTTATTGAAGTATCTATCTTTGGTGGAGTTCAATTGATGAATAAACAATTTAAATTTATATCGCAGAATGTTTCATTTTCAACAATAAAATGCGCATCCAAAAACAAACAATAATTATTTTGTGTGAAACAGTAAATAAAAAATTATTTAAAATTAATATGCGCAGCTTGGTATTGAAAAACGCGTTGTTTTAGACGCCCCGAGCGTTTTTTAGCCGCATCAGCAAATGTTCCAGATTCCCCGATGCACGTTTTATCTGCCAGATTTGTATCCACACAGTACAAAGGATACCGACATTTATCACACAAAATTCTCAGAATTATACATGATAACGCATGGCGGCATCATTTGTGTTCCAGCGTCCCCTTTTTACACTACTGGTAAGCTTTTAAGTGAAGCAGTAAAGTATTCCAGTTCGAGCGCACGTAGTTATGTTGAATATGCGAGAGTAAAACTTGAAAAATTAAAGAATTTGCGGGCAAATTGGTCCAATTTGGATTTAATTGAAATAAACGCACATTCAATTGAAGACCCGAGCATTCGAACTGCCGCGTATAATTGTGGAGCGACTTCGGTTAGCGATCTGATTGCATTTTTGGCAAATTGTGTACAAGTTTCAATTGAAAGGCCACTATCCGATTTAATTGAAAGAAAAGAACGAAAAAAAATTATTCTTCTACCAAAAATGATTCTTCGACAAAAAAATCATTTAATTGTTTTGCTTGTGGTAAACCAGGGCACATCTCCCGCGATTGCAAATTTCCTAACTATAACAAGGACGATCCCTCAAAAGGTACTACCAAGGGAGTTGACGTGTCTTGCAGGTATTGCAAAAAGCCTGGCCACAGCATTGAAAACTGTTTTCGTCGGCAAAATAGACAAAGGCGCGACAATGTAACCGACACTACGCACCAGCCAACCGACAAAAGATTTAAACCAGAACATGTTTTATTTAATTCACATAATAGCAACTTGAAAACAGTTCCAATCGTTGTATCTGGTTATAGCACAAATTGTTAAATTGACACTGGCTCGACGTGCTCGTTAATTAAAGAAACACTGGTAGATAATTTAAAACTTGAAAAAATACCCCGTATCACTCCTTTGCAATGGTTTGACGGTACCACACATGATTCGTTCTTTTATTCTAACACTTTAGTAGAATTTCCTGATGTAAAATTAAAACTCGATTTGATTGTTGTGCCGCGTAATCATTGTAATTACGATATAATTGTGGGGGAAAATGTTTACGAGAATAACGTCATTCTAATAAAAGACAAAAACATTCAAAAGATTATTCCTTGCATTTCGACAACCAATACGATCTTGAACTGTTCCGAGATGAGTATTGTCACTAACTTAGACTCTTTGGCTAAACAAAAATTGCTTAAATTATTATCGGATTTTTCAGATTTAATTACTTTGGATAATCGAATCAAAGCTGTTACTACCGGGGAATTAACTATTTCATTAATCGAAACCAAAAATATTTACTATCACCCTTATCGTATGTCAGAATCGGAGCGCCCACAAGTACGAGAAATGATTGCTGACCTCATAAAAAATGAAATTGTACGCGAAAGCAATTCTTCATTTGCCAGTCCAATAATTCTAGTTAAGAAAAAAAGATAATACTTTTCGTCTATGTGTGGATTATCGGGCTTTAAACAAAATCACATTGAGAGACCGCTACCCTTTACCACGCATAGACGACCAGTTAGACCGTTTATAAAAAGGTGTATTTTTCACGTCCCTCGATATGGCTTCGGGATTTCACCAAATTCCGATTGCCTCCGACTTAATTTCTAACAATATTTTAAATAGTTTGAATTGAATAACACATTCTATATTTTCTTTATATACTTCCATCTATATATGTATTTATTATCACACTAATTAAATATGTTGATATTGAAGGTAAAAAACTTTTTACTCAAAAACCTTAAATATAATTAGTCATTGGCTAAAATATTTAATAATTTAAATCTTGTTGGAGTTGAAAAAATTTACTTTAATGAATAATGTAAGCAAAGCATCCGCTCATTTTGCCATGGATCAAAATAAAATGTGTCGGATGGTCCGATGTTCGTTTGCATCTAGAGAAGCACGAAAAAGGCCCTGGAAAAATGTGAAACTGTTTTACTTATGAAAACTAAATTATAATAAATCGATTTTGAATCAATAGTATTGCTTTTGTATTTGACTTTTAAATTTAATTTCAGATATAGTTTTATTATGAAACTTATAGTTACCCAACCGAAAGTACCAGGTACGATTCCTGCTGCTGGTTAGCTTTTTTTCATATTTAATTTATATTTTAGCCCCTAAGTTAATAGGAGTGAAATATAAATATTATTTAAATATAATTAGAAGGGTTAAATTTGGATTGATTTTTGATGATAGTTAGTGGCCTATACGAAGATGTTTGGGGGTTCCTAATTTAAATTTTAAATTCTCCCACCATGTTAATAATAATTTCATTTAAATTTCAAATTTATTCCGCAACAATATACTACTAACCTGGTAAAACATTCGTGGTGAGAATGAGAGAGAAGATAATTGTATGGGTTAGAAAGAGTGCGATCTATTTCAATCATGCGCATTATGGACGGTGGTGCTAGAACATACCTTCTTCCTCTACTATCGAGAATTACCTTTTCATAGAATTCCTGGTGTTGTTCAACCACATAGGCGAAACCAGTGGATTTCAAATTTACTATTAAAACCAAACGTTTGGGCTAGTGCTGTTGTTTGTTTCCTTTATTTTTAAACAGAGGATTTTATTACACCGAATGAAGGTAAGTTTTTAATTTATAAATATTTTAATTTATATTTTTGACATTTATTTTATAGTGTTTTATGAACGAAGAGTTTTAAATAAAGCTGCAGTTCCAACGTTACTTCATGTAGAAGAAGAAGAAGAAGAAGAAGCTGCTGATTCTTCTTTAGAATTAGCAGATGTAAAGCCTAAAAGACAAAAGGTGGAAATAGAAGTTGGTGAAACTCTACTGGAATTTGCAGAAAGAAATGCAAACCTGAAAGGTTGTAAGGAAAATGTTGACACCTCGGTCGACACTCTTTTCTGTCCAGAAGAATTGCCATCAAGTAATAATGCTGATTGTAAAAAATACATCAGTGTAGGAACACAAACTGACAATCCTGTTACAACTAAAAGACAACTAAAAGACGCTGATGTTCAAGTAAATACCAGCTGGTTCACTATTGCACAGTTTGTAAATAACAAAAAAACACTTACTGCTTTGACTGGTTTGCCTTCAATGAATTTATTACAAGCCCTAGTAAACGCTTATGAACGTGTAAAGAATGACATTCGCGTACATCGTTTGTCGGTTCGTGACGGAGTTATATTTGTATTTTTAAAAATGAAGCTCGATTTGACTTTTTTGACACTGGGAGTACTATTTGGTGGTGTTTGCGTATCAATTTGCAACCGTATATTTTACGAGACAGTTGCAGTACTTTCGGACGTTTTGAAAATGTTAATATATTTGCCATCTAAAAAAAATATTTTAAGGAATATGCCAATTTGCTTCAAAGACTACCAGAATGTACGAATTGTTTTAGATTGTACTGAAATTTTTGTACAAACTCCTAAAAAACTGTGTTGCAAAATTAAGTTGTACTCACATTATAAAAAAAATTACACACTGAAATTCATGACAGGAGTCACACCTGCTGGGCTTATAAGTTATGTTAGTACTGCGTACGGAGGCAGAGCTTCAGACAGCATGATATTTGCTCAATCTAACTTAATAGATCAGCTAGAACCTCATACCAATCAAGTAATGGTCGATAAAGGGTTTTTAATTGACAAGCTCTGCCAAGATCACGGTATTAAAATAATTCGGCCTTCGTTTTTGAGAAAAAAAAACAATTTAGTTTAGAAGCTCTTAGAAGCTCTTGTATATAGAAGTATATAGCTTGTGCACGCGTTCATATTGAACGAGTAAACGCTCGAATCAAAGTTTTTAGAATTTTAAAGAATATTTTTCCCTTACATTTAATGCCTATTGTAAATGACATTCTAATTATTATTTGTGCAATAATAAATTTAAGCAGTCCTATTTTACAAAATGAATTATTTTTAAAATAACGTAAAAAAATAATCATAATAATAATTATTATTATTTGTAGGATATGTAATAAAAAACGGTTTAAAAAAGGTATTCTTGTGAAATATCTGAAAGAATGTTTTTAGAAATTAAAATACAGAAAGAAAAATGATTTTTTGAAAAAGAAATAAAAGCAAACTGTTTGTCTTTCAAACATTTCACAAACGTACCAAAAAAAAAAACATTTATTCATCTTCACTGCTTGTTAGGAATGTATCTGCTTTGATGAGGCAAACATTATGAACCATATTGTAAAAATAATTTTCGGTCACAGTTTCTAATAATTGTAAATATGAATCCTCCATTGCAAAATAAACGATAAATTTACAAATCTCCAGAATTAGCAACGCCATTGAAAATTGAATTTGTCCGTAATATTTATGGCGTTTTTTTAGACTATGGTCCTTTTCCAAATATCCTAATGTTGGTAATACATCAACTGCAGATTGAAATTTTCCTAAAATAATTCAGATTACTAACATATTTTGTTGAATCCCATTTAATGCATATTTACCAGCATAAAGACATTTAATTTCTAAAAGTCTTGTTGGTTTTTGATTTTCAAAAATAATCCCATCTGGCGAACATCCTAACCAGGGCAACCTTTCACTAATAAATATCCCAATGGTTCCTACCACACATGCAGGATTATTGGTTTGAAAACTATTCAAAGCATGCGATTCCTGTTCTAATCCAAATTTCATTTCTTTGGAAACATATTGGCTTGGCATAAAAGTACTTTTTGACTTTTTTTTCCAATTTGGTCCCTTATATGTGAAAATTGAATAACAACTGGTACCTAAATATCAAATAATATTTTATTAATTATTAATTATTTAACACTGCTTTTGTAAATAACCTGTGATTCGATGTTGTTGTTTATCCTTCCATAACACACTACCCTGCTTGCAACAAGCTGCTTCTACTAGATTGTTATTTTCTAATTCAGTAAGAACACTAGAGCAACAATCGTTCGGAATTTCAATATTTATGTCAATACTGTCCAAAAATACTGATTTTCTGACATGTGCAAATAATTCCTTTATATATGGCGGTGCATCTTGATTTAAATTAAAGTCATTCTTATCGATGTCTTTTCGACCATCGCTTTAAAAGGAATGAAACAATTAAAAATACCTATATATTTTGAATTTTCTTACATATGAAGACCGATACTTGAATTTGAAGATCTTTCCAAAAATTCATCGAACAAACTTTCCTTGACAGCTTGTGGAATGTTTATTTTAGTCCTGTTCATTTTTGGTCCAAAACAAGCTGTTTTATCCAGTGCCTTTGCCATATACTGATCTGCGGCTTTTGGTTTTCTAGTTTTCCATTCGCATTTTAAATCAGTGGATGACAAAACTCGTAAGTCGTCAATTGGAACTCTGCAACAAAAACAAAACAACAAAGACAGCGGGAACACTACAATAGCTATTTGTGTATTTAGAGCGCAAAGTCATACTTTGTCGCGCGAGCCAGAATGTTGTCGTGCGACGCGATAGCGGAGCACGACAATCTGGCGAGAGCGACAAAGACACTTTGCGCTCGAAATACACACAAGATTTTTCCTACAATCGATTTTAAATTGAATTTTTGTTGCAAAAATGTAAAATTAATATTTTGACGACAAATAAAAATGTGATTGTATCATCGGTAACCAAGAAACGCTAATTTCTAAAAACAAAAACTATTGTTTTACTGCATTGTTTTGATTTAGCGAGCGAGAAAGTCAGCAAAAAGATCTAGAGCGGGAAAGTGACAACTTCTCGGAAAACGCCAACTTTTCGTTGTCAAATGAAAGCATAAAGGCCTACTTTTATATGCGATTGTAGGAAAATAAAATTGTGTTTTACAAACACGTTCAATCGACATCGGCATTAATTGTCTTTTTATAAATATGATATTATACAACTTGGCGCAGTACAATAATGTGGCTGATACATGTTTGCAACAACCTGACAAACCAGCCTTGCAAGTGCAGTGAAAACTCTCAATGTTTAACATCGAATTTTCACAGATTAAATAGCCTGTTATTTCATGTGGATCATTTTCGATACCGCTAGATTGCAAACAGTATGATAGAATTTTGTATTTGCCATCCAACTTCTCTGTAATTCCACACTCAATATGATCGGCCTCCAATACTGCATCTCCTTCAATAAAGCATCGACTTGTAACGGATGCATCCAAATATTTAAAAATCGTCGATAACTTTAAAAACATATTGCCCTTTGTCACAGTTAACTTATAAACCACAAAACACTACACAAATTTTAAACTAATTTTTAGATTATGGTAAACACTATAGTAAACACGCTAAATGTCAAATGTCAGCAATAAATCAGCTGTTCGACTGAAAAGTGCGTTCCGAATCCACATGCAAAGTCTCATTAAACCACAGATAAGGTTATATACAGATGTGCCATCGGATAGGGCATAGTGTTTCGCATTTTTATATTGCCAACGCCCGACTAGAGAGGGCTTTTTTTAGTATAACGCCGGCCACGGAGGGGCGCTGTTCTGGTACAAAGTCTATCCTATGGTAGATGGCGTTGCAAAATAATATAATACTCTAATAACGTAATATGAAATCATCTTCATATGGCCCAAACCACACCAAACCAACAATTACAACAATTACAATTTAACAGTTGCAACCTTACGTCCAGATACAGTTTCTAAAACCATCCGTTAAATTATAATGTGATTACAGTTTTCTTTCAAAACAAAATGAAATAAACTATGATATAAAAGGCATACTCCTAGATGTAGGCAATATAAAATACACGCGGGTTGAGGGGAACTGATGGGTAGCGAAACCAATTTTAACGATAGACCGCCTATCTGTTATACTTATCTGTGATTAAACACCGAGTTGAGAAAAATAGAGAGTGAAAAAGAGTAATTTCATTTTACGGTTAGCTTTTTACAAAACCTCGACAAGTATTATAATTTACAGAGGGCCTACGTATTTGTGCTTGGCCATAATAGCTTGCGCCATAAAAACAAACTTGTAGAAAATTTTATTGTTATGCATAAAATTGACATTATGTTTATTAACGAAATTATGCTAACTTCTAAAGATAGGTTTGGGATCAGAGGCATGATAGTTGTGAGGAATGATAGACCAGGTGATGTCCGCTCTGGTGGCGTGGCGGTAATAATCAGAAAATGCATTAGTTTCAAAATCATACCACTGCATGGTGGTGATTTGGAAACTATTGCAATTCAGCTCTCAAACAAATTAATACTAGCTACCGCCTACATCAGGCCTGGACTTATTCTTAATACCTCCCATCTTGACACCATTTTTGCAGCCGCCACCAAGGTCATCCTATTGGGTGATTTTAACTGTGTGCATCCCTCTTGGAATAATCGACGGTCAAACACAAATGGCCTAAAATTATTTAATTACATTTTCATTAGTGACAATCTCCTGCTATCCCACACTCTACTACCTACCCATTATCCCTTAAAGGGTAATCATCCTAGCACGATTGACCTCCTACTTTCCAAAAACATCCCTTCTCTTGTCCCCCCGAGTATAAGTCACAGTTTTGTGACTTATACTCGGACCACAACCCAATCTACACAGACTTGACACTTCAGGCTGCAATCAGGGCCGTGGCTGATCATATATTTATTAGCCTCAAGAATACAAACTGGAAGGAGTTTAGACGCGATTTAAATGACGCGACAACAATGAATAGTGACTTGGTGACAGCAATGGACATTGAAAAAGAAATCGAAATCGTAACCAATAATATTCTTAAAGCCACGAAAAGACACTCTGAGTCCAAACGTCCAATTAAAAAACAAATGCCTCTTCCAGAGCATATACTGTTACTAATTAGGAACAAAAATAAACAAAGAAAAAGGTATCAGCAAACTCAGAACTATTTTGACAAACTACTAATGAACCAGTTGACGGCCGAGGTACAAAGGGAGATTGCACTCTTCAGAAATACTGAGTGGCATAATTTTCTGACCGATCTCTCTCTGTGTAAAGTTCATTGTGGAAAATCCAGCAACATTGAAACGCTGGAAGTCAATGGCACCGACTTTAACAGCGATGCTGAAAAATGCAAAATACTTGCTGATACCTTTAGTGACATACATAGGCTAGGAATGCACTCAGACAGACAGTTCGAAGAAAACATTATGAGACAATACAACGACCTAACATCCATCGCGCCGCAAGTTTCCGATCACCATTTATCCAATATTCTAACCAATCCTACTGAATCACGTGACGTCATTAAAAAGCTAAAATCAAAAAAGCACCAGGTTTAAACCAAAATCAATAACATTGTGATTAAAAACTTACCAAGCAAAACAATAGTTCAGCTGACGCATATAATAAACGCGACTCTAAAACGGCAGTACTTCCCAAAAGCATGGAAAAAAGCTGTCGTAATTCCCATCCCAAAACCTGGCAAAAAACACAGCAACCCCATTAACTACCACCAAATTAGCCTACTGTCCATCCTGCTCAAACTGACAGAAAAAATAATTATGACAAGACTTAATAAGCACACAACCAAATACAAAATTCTGCCAGCTTTTCAGTTTGGCTTTAGGCAGGGGCATTGCACAACGCACTCTCTGGTGCGTATTGTTCAAGACATCAAGCACAGCTGCCACAAAAAATTCTCCACCCTAATGGCTATATTTGACATTGAAAAAGCATTTGACCGTGTATGGCAGCAGGCACTAGTTTGCAAAATGAGCGTACTCAAGTATCCTACGTACTTGATCAAATTGGTTGCCTGCTATCTGCAAGGTCGTACGCAGCAAGTAAAGGTTGGAACTGCACTATCCGCGAAAAAAAAGTATTGAGGCCGGAGTCCCCCAAGGCTCTGTTCTTGGGCCAATCCTATTCAATATTTACATAGCGGATATTCCAACCTTTGCAAGAACGAGCCTGTCACAATTTGCCGATGATACGGCCATGTACTGCAATAGCTTTAGCGCAGAGATTGCAAACAAACAGGTACAGTTCCACACGCGATTGCTTGTCGAATATTGCCACAAGTGGAAAATTAGGCTCAATGACACTAAGACTGAAACAATGCTTTTTACATACAATTATAATCACCTTAGCAAAGTGTTTAATCCACTCGTTGTAGGCGAGTGCAAACTATTCCCAAAGACTACGGTGAAATACCTCGGGTTGATCCTTGACAAGCGACTTACATTTTACGCAGACACAACAAACAAGATCCACAAGGCACTAGCAGCATTAAGCCAAATATATTCACTCATGAATAAATATTCAATTTTGAGCCCTAGAAATAAAATTATCTTATACACGGCAGTATTTAGACCAATACTAACCAGTTTGGTGCTCCATGAGTGGATCCACAATGCTGCAACTGCAGAGGATTCAAAATAAATGCCTGCGACTTGCAACTAACTCGCCCATTTACACACGCATTGCAGATCTACACGACATGACTGAGGTCGAGTACACTGACAATTTAGTAGAGAGACTAGCGGTAAATTTTTACAAGTTCCAATCTAAATCGAACCCGCTCACAAAAGACATTGTAAAATCTACCGAGACAGTCCAGCGAAAAGGCGACGGACATATTGCTCATAAGCTCCCTTTCCACAACCTGTTGCAAAAAAATTTGATTTAATAAGTAATATACTCAAGCCAAATCGTTTATCACTGTTGTCTTGTCTCTGCCCTATGACATATTATAGCAAGGCATGGTTTAGTTTAACTTAACATTTAACATCAACAATCTACAATCCAGCTCTGACTTGTACTGCCTACCGTTTAAAATCAACGCGCTGAATTCGAAGTCTCCCTCCTGTCTCTACTTTTCTCACTCGATGCTTTTATATAAAACATAACTTATTACGCTATACTATTTTGCTGTCGTCTACGATTTGCTCATTGCTGCGTATTCTTCGCCAATTCAGTGCGCATAAAAAAGTGCTCCAAGTGCGGTTTGAATTCCACTAAAATCATAAAGCTGTTGCTTGTTGTACTCACATTCACTACCTGCAATTATAAATTGTTATAATGTGTAAAATTTTATGTTGTCATGCTATTATTTATTATGTGTATATGCACTCACCCTTGTTTTGTTGCTGATAAGTGT
>OY744561.1:809533-852927 GCA_963556235.1 Cryptophagus acutangulus
ATGCCGTTGTGCTCGTGACGGGAGGGGAGTAATAATACGTGGGGTACGCAGCGTAGTCAAGCGTAGTAGTAGTAGTTGTGGTCTCTGCTTGTAAGCTCGCTTTTTGTCATACTGTCACGCCATGGCAAATGAATTTTGCAATATATATTTTTGCAATAGATATTGCAATAGGGGATAAGTTTATCTCTTTAGAAGAATTAGAAGAAAAAGTGAAAACGACAACGGGTGAACATTTCATACAAATGTTTAAAAGAGATAGCGTGTCTATTAATCAAGCGATTGTGAAAAAAGCTGTTATCATCTCTGCTTATCCCGAATTTATATGTATTGATGCTATGTATAAACTGCTGCAAATTAGGGCACCTGTTTATTTAATTTTAATTGATGATGGAAATGGAGAAAGTCAAATTATTGCTGTAGGAATTTTGGTTCTTGAAGATCAAGAATCATTAGAATGGTTCTTAGAATCATTCAAGAAATGAAATCCTTGTTGGACCAAATTAAAAATGTAATGGCTGATAAAGATTGGAACGAAAGGCAGTTATTGTCAAAGTGTTTACCACAAGCGCAAATTCATATTTGTATTTTTCATGTTTTCAAAATATTTCAACGGGAAATATCATGCGAAAAAATGAGAATAACTTCTTTAGATAAAGCTAAAGCTTTGGAACTGTTACAAAAACTTGTATATTCCAAAACTGTATCCGAATATTCGAAGATTCAAAATGATATGCAAAATTCTTTACCACAAAGAGTATTAGATTATTTCAACGATCATTGGGATTCAATTAAAGAGGAGTGGTGTCCAATGTTGGGACAATAAGTATGTAATTTTTTCAAATACGGCAAACAATAGACGTGAGTCTCTAAATTCAAAATTAAAGGCAGCAATTAGTAAGAATTCCACTTTAGAATTTTTTTTAGATCATTTATTTGTCACATTAGAGCCCCTCAAAAAAGAAAAAGATAGTAGAGTCACTAATTTGTTAAATAAAGAAACGTTGACTAGTTTTTTTGCCAGGACACACCGAATATACCCATAAAAAGTTTCTTACTGATTACGCATTTAAAAAAGTGTTGCCGCAAATTCAAAAGTTTTCCCAAGTTAAATTCACTACTAATGACTACATTATATTCAACATTCAACGCAGCGTTGATGTTGCATACAAAACTACATATGATAATTGTTCTTGCTATTTCTTTAATTCGATGCCATTGCCATGTAAACATACTTTTAAGGTAAGAGACTATTTGAAGTTAAATCTTTTTGAAGAAAGTTTAGTACATAAACGGTGGACTTTAAAATACTTTTTGGAAAACCAAAGATTATTTTAAACCTGCCACATGAGATAACTTCAGACGCAGATAATTGTCATAATGTAATTAGTGTAGTCAGTAAAAATTTGAAGAAGCCTCTTAGTCAACAAGAAAAATACAAAAAACTTTTGTTGAAAGCAAAATTAATCGCATCTGTGGGATCGGAAGCATCTGGAAAACAATACGAAAGTATTATCAATTTTCTGGATAATGTTGCAACGCTGCTAATTGGAGGTAGTTATAATTTAAAAGTAACAGATAATGACAATATTAACATTGAGAATGACAATATTGCTCCACTAATAGAACAAAAGGCTAACAATGAAAATGAATTATTAGTAGTGAATTTATCTGGTAGTAGTGAGTCTTTTAACGATTTGGAAATTCTAGAACTGAATAATACTTTGTCTGAATCGGTCAAAATATCAGAAAATCTAGATCAGAATTCATAATAATGCAAATGATTGTACAAGCTCTAAGAATTCTCATACGTGTTATGATATTAATGACACAATTGAAGCTGCCGAATATGTTGATGTTACACCAGTTTCTTTAGATAACTCTTTAAATTCAGTCATTAAAAAAGATAACGCAGATTCAGAAAATAATTTTAATTTGGCTGATGTTAAAATTGGTCCAATATTAAAAACGAGAGGGCGACCTAGAGGTAGCGATGTAACCGCGATTGAGTTGCCTAAGAAACGAAAGCCAAAAAAAGATGTTCCTTTAATTAAATTGCAAAAAATGCAAAGACAAAATTTTTTACTTAGTTATATTCTGAAGGATGTAGAAAATCTTAAAAAAGTTGTCAATATGGAAGATATTTTGGAACCTGAAAAAATTGATTTAAGAATCAGATATGCAAAATTAACTACAATAAAGCCATTTTTCTCAAAAGAATGTTGGTCTGAAAGTCAAAAAGTAAAATTGAAAAAGAAAGATGCATTGTGGTTATGTGTTTATTGCGGTAAACACATTTTAGTAACCGATGCTAGCATTGAGTGCAGTTTTTGTTTGAAGTGGGCACATCTGAATTGTACGGGTTTAAAAAGTGTTCCTTCGATTTTTAAATGTTTAGAATGTTAAAATATTTTATGTATTTTGGATTGAATGAAATTTCAAATAGGTCTCTAGTTATAAAAGTTACAATCGTTTAATTTTTTTAAAATAATAAGAATATGTGATAATATGTGATGTTACAAACTTATAGAGTATTTTATTATTTATACCAATATATAATATATTAGTTGAAATATTTATGCAATAAATATTATAATAGTGTAATCTTAAAGAATAACAGTTTGTGGTATTCCAGAGTATTTAAAACGTTTATTTTATACAGGGTGAATCATTTTTTTGTAGCAGGACTTTATCAGTTGACAGGCAGACCATTCATTAGCAAAAACATTTTATATAAACATGGCTGGTAAATGCGTCGTTTGTGAGATACAGGGTGTTGAAATTATTTTTATTTTTAGTTTCAGTTTAATATTCTAAACGAAAAAAGAAAAAATGTTTTTTTGAATAAAAATACCCACAGGTAACTCAATATCTACGCCACTGGAAATATTAAAGAAAAGATTTTAACGTTAAACTATTGGTCTTCAAGTACTTCAACTTCCCCGAAGTATTGCGAGAGCAGTTCCAGGGTAAGTGGTTGATTAGAGCGATGGAGGTTTAGTGGGTAAACTCCTGGCTTAACTGGGAGGAGTCCCACACTCTGGTGGGGCTGGTGCTTAACGCATTCCTCCATCGGAAAAAAAAGTACTAGTTATATGAGAATCAGTGTCCAATACACCAAAGTGCAATATGACCAATATGCTTAATCTGCAACTATCAGGAGAACTATTTCAATGTGCATTTCTCAGAGTTTATTAATTCTTTGTAAAATCTTAAAATGATTATCTAGCAGTTCTTAACTTGTAGAACCTCATGTAAATTTATAGTTAGTCTAGATTAGATTGTCCTCTTGTAAACATCTAATAATTTAGAATAAAGTTTTTAAAAAGACTTCTTCAAATTTAAAACCTAAAATTTACTTCAACTTTCACCAGATTTTCTTAATTATATTTTAAACAAAACTTTTTTTATTGAAGAAAAACTGAAAACTAAAATTAATTTCAACACCCTGTATCTCACAAACTTTTCACAACACTCAATCTCGCAACACAAATGTTTTTAGCTATCTATGGTCTTCTATCAACAACTTCTAAAAATGGTCATTCTATCAACTGGTAAAGTCCTGCTACAAAAAACTGATTCACCATGTATATCGATAACTAATATATTAGATGTAATGTTTTGCAATAAATATTAGAATAGTTTAATCTTAAAAAAATAACGAATGTGATGTTAGAGTTGTAAAATGTTTATTTTTTTATATACCGATAAATAATATATTTTAATTTTATTATTTTTGAAATAAAAGTTATATTTATACCTATGTCCATTGTTTTTTTGCTTAATAAAGAACCGATTGCTGAAAATGTGACTCACCTACATTTTATCACAGTTATTTTATTATGCAGTTTGTGGCACTCAGTCGAAATCTTATGAGCAGCTTTTGAACGGATTTTTGGGTTAGCTTGGTGAAAAAACTGAAATAAAAGAAGAAAAAACACCATTTAGATGCATCCTTGTGTAAAAATCCTTATATTTATGCTATATACATGCATTTTCTTCAATATTTGAAAAGAAAAATTAATACATATTCTGAAAAATATTGCAGAGTCGTTTCTTTCAGTATTTATAAATAATAAACAATAATCATATAATATAGAACGCTCCGAGATTTCCGAGTGTCTTCTCTAACTCAGCCATATAATAAAATAATCCAATTCTTGTATTAATTTAAAATTTTTGCCGTGACTTTAATTTTTTTTAGAATCACGGCAGCCGTGGTAATAATATTTTTTATTCCCACGACAGCCGTGGTAATAGTGCTATATATTACCACGGCAGCCGTGGCAATACTGCTTTCTATAGCCACGGCTGCCGTGGTAGTGGACAGTCTCTAAATCGAATTACAATTTTAAATCACACAACCAAACTTAACATAAACAATGACCCTAACCCTATTATTAAGCTTCAACAAATTCACTTAGCTACATTTTCACGAAAATATTAATCTTCAAAGCTCTCTAATTACCCTCACGCGCAACTTATGCTACTCTCTTCTAGGTGGATCCACGCGTATTTTTATTCAATATCATTTTGCAATTCAGCTGTACATATTCTCGACATGCCTGCACCATAGAAGGACTCTTCAAGTCCATTCTCGCGACAGCGCTCCCCGTAGGGCATTTATTGCTACTTGCGACCCTATTAAAACACCGGGAAGCGCACGCAACCATTATCTATAAAATTTGGCAATGCCCTTAGGATTTGGCTTTGGTATTACTTACCAATGCTCCCCCTGACCCGCACTGCCCTTCTCCACCACCAAATCCACCAATAGTGGATGAATTTCGTTATGTTTTATTTGTTTCAACCAGGTTTTGTACATTTTCCTGGCACACTCAATGTTACATGTATTCTAATGAAACCTTTTTTTTTGTAACCTAAGAATGCATGCAGGCTTGCCCGCATGCATCATTGGTGGTTGAATTGGCTTTATGCCAAATATAAAATTGTACACCAAGATAAAGCAATGTGCTAGGTACTTGGTTTAGTTAAATATATTTATTTTAGTGTTAGTATGTAGGGTTACTTAGTAACAAACACATACTGTAAACACAATTGTAAAATAGTAAACAGTAATAGGGGTCTATTCTGTAACTTGTCCGCTAAAATTTAACGGCCACTAAAATTTTTATTTTTGGCGGTCCTTTTAATTTTTTTCGTCAAAATGCTATTCTGTAAGTTAGTATTTAAGATGCCCGTTAAAAAATGATTTATAACGGAGTCCTTTAAAATGCAGCATGTAGTAGTTGGCAACATTGAAAAATGAGTTATTCGAACTGCAATTATAGTTCAATTGCTTTCATCATATGTCAGATCATTTGTATATAACCTATAATAATATATTCGAAAAGAAAGCAAACATGTCTCGTGCACCCAGAACCACTAAAAAACAAAAAGAATATCTAATAAACTTTTTAGAAGAAAATAGGATTCTTTTGGGAGGAAAAATAAACCCATTAGATTTACCTAAAATTAAGAAAACCTGGGAAACATTAACCGCCCGGCTAAATAAAATTGGTACAGGTAAATCTGTGAGGCAATGGAAGGATGTAAGTAAAATGAATTTTAACAAACATAACTTTTTAACCACAAACCTTTCAAGACACTTAGTGAAATGAAAACCAATACAAGAACACGTGCTCGTGATATACGCTATGGTCATACCGGTACTGGAGGTGGTGCTGCCGTGAAACCGTTAACAGAATTAGAAGAGAGACTTCTGGCACTGCTATCAACGTTGACTATTGAAGGATCTAGTCTGTTGGAAGCGGGACCATCAAGTTCGTTAGCAGGACCATCAAGTTCGATACTTATTGAGGAAGAAGTTGATACTGCATTCTACACTTTTGTACCCTCAGTGGAGACTGTAACTGATTTAAATGACAACCAATCTCCAATAGTAAGTAATTGTAATTATATTTAAACACAGAATAAACTAACAGATGCTTATGTAGTATGATAATAACATCATATACCTAAATTATAATCTATATTGTAAAAAAAATCGTATATTTTTTGTAGGTCATTACTTTAGAAAACGACATCAAATTAACCCAGCCTACAAGTATGAAGAAAATTGATGGAACTAAGGAGAACGTCAAACCTAAAAATAAAAAAAACATTGCCGACAAGGAAACCTACCAATTTGCAAGCCGCATTGGAAACACATGGTGGTAATATCAGCGAGTTAACACGATCAAATTTTGCAATTGCGAAGTCAATAAACAATCTAGCAAAAGCCATTCGAAAGTGTTCAAAAAATTAGAATAGGTTAGGTTAAATATGTGCTTATCATAGTGACACAATATCAAAAACGCTGTGGAAAACGGCATGGATCATTACTGTCAATCCAGAGCGCTTTCGACGTTGTGACACTGCGTTATATATAATTAAGCGTTCGTTTTTCTGTTTTAGTTTATTTTTTGTTGCAAGAGTTTTCTGTTTTATTTTTGTTTTATTTTTAATAATTTTGGTCTTAGTTCTTAGTTGTTTCGTTCAAAATACAGCAAATGTGATTCTTTCTATTTTCTAAAAAACATTATGTTACGGTCTCATTTTGGCCTCTAGCATTTTTGGTTCCATGATCCTTTTTTATCGTCTTGTAACTAGAACCCGAAAATACTAATTAGTAATAGTTAAAGTTTGGTTAGAAAGTTAGTATTTATTTGAGTACGTACCGTATGTTAAGCCTACCGATTTCAGGTTGCCACGATCTCCTTTTTCCATTTCCATATCTCCGTCCCATTATTTCATTAGTTTCTTAAGGGTAGCATTTGTGAATAATTGTTGGTTTGTTCTTTGTTTACTTTGACGAACAATTTATTTGAGTTGTACGACCGTGAGAGAGTGTCAGAGGTCAGTCGAGTCGCAAAATGAATCTTTGAACCCCACATGACTTGCAGTGTTAACTAGGCCAAAAAGACCCTAGATTCCTACGTATATTTTTCGTAGTTTGAGTTGGATTGTTCTTTCCTCGTTAGATCGTGGTAGACACAAGTCGCCCCTGCGAGAGTAAATATAATTTAAGATAGACACGAGGCGCAGAATAATTGAAGTAGTGCTTTACATCCATTATTGGTTGATGTAACCATTTCACAACGTTAGTTGGATATAAATGATAAGGCTCTACTTACGTTTAAGAAGCGTTTCTGATTTTGTCTGATTTTGCCGCAAGCACCGCAAGTCGGGGTAAGTGCAGTTTCATTACCATACTTTCATTCCTCTTCCATACTGACGACTCTGATATTCACTCTAGTTGTGCGGCAAGTAGTACGACCCATATTTCATATTTGGGGCGAGAAACTTGGAGGTTGATAACGAGACCGATCCAAACTTAAGTGAGGTTAGAAGACCATTGGAAATAACCCATTTCCTGGAGTACTACCCGATTTGTGGCAGGAGTAATCCTTTTGGATTGCCGGATGTCCGAGTATTTGCCGGGACGACCATCCAACCTTTTGTTGACCGCCAATCACGCTCCGGACCGACAGCTAAGTGGAATTTGTTTAGATTAGTTGGGACCGTCAGTCCTTTCACATAGAGTAATGAATTAACGGCAATATAGATTTTAAGAGTTGTACTCACTTGTAAACGTAGAGTAAGGTGCACTTTATTACACGGAATTCGTCACTTTATACACTGTATTAATTATTGCATATAAGATCGCAAGAACACTTACGCAGTCGATGTCAAACTTAGCTTATACGATGTCAAGCTACCGCGACCTCGCGGGTAGGGGAATTGTAAACAAGACTGTCTAGGTGGGGCGCGTTCGTTTATAGGTTCTGTCAACTCGTAAAGAAAGATCAAGTTTCCATCATTTTGAGAATATTGTCACATTAATATCAGAGATCATTATATAATTGTGAGTTATTAAAGTATTGGAATCCATACGTTGGGAATTTTCGTAATCATAACACCAATTATTTCCCGTTTTAAACTCCGGGGGTTTAACTAAACTAAGAGGGGTCACAAAACGGGTGGCGCTCTTTATAAATTAGACCCACACCACTCACGATCGAGCAGCAGGGCTCTTAGTTTAGAAATACCCCTACGACCCAACCTCTTGGCGCATTTGGAATTGCCCGGCAATTTTAAATGTGACAAATTGGCGCCCAACGTGGTTTTTTGTATTTTTTTTTTGTTTTTTGTTTTTTTTTTCTTTTGGGACCTGATTGATCTTTCTTGCGTTTGATTTGCTGTTGTTGTGCTACATATCGGGTAGTATTTTGTTGCGTTGGGGGGTTATTTTTTTTTATTCCCGGTAAGTTTGCGTCAGGAAATCGGGCGACCCAATTTTGTTTTGGGCAGCCTTATTTCTTGTTTTTAACGAGAACTATTACTGAGCAAGAATTCACAAGTGCTATCTGGTATTTGCCTTCCCTTTGGTGTTGTTTCCCTTTCTGTTTTTTTTGGGTGGAGTGGGGATTTGGTTAATTTCGCCATGGAGATTAACCGATTACTCGGCGATGAGGTCGCGTATGAGTTAGGAGTTCGGGGTTTGCCCGTTGCGGCAACGGTAGCCGAGAATCGCACGTCACTACGCGCGGCTTTGCGAATAGAACGAGAAAGCGGTGCGACAAGTAGATTTACAGCAACCTTAGATGCGAACGCGGAGCTATCCAGTTGTGATAACAAGTTACAAGAATTAGTTCTTGCAGTTCAGGACTTTGACTCAAACAACAGAGCCAATGAATTTAAACGGATTAATAGCCGGTTAGTACATGTCTATGGTCGGTTAGGTCACATTAGTGAGACTTCAGAGTTGAAAAACGCGCTAACTCTTCGTTGTTTACAATTGAGCGAGCAGCTTGAAGAAAAATTTCGCGAGGTTACGGATTTACTCACGGAGCCCGATACTGTTCAAGAATCGATGGCCGAAACGGCGATACCTTTGATTCCGGAAATCATACGGCCTTCCTCAGTACGAGATCGCGTTCGGCAATTTGAAAGTTCGTCAAACAGAGCTTCAACTAATCCTCGAGTCGAATCGGCACTACCCAATGAGGTTCCAGTGGCGTCGCATCGACCAGAGTTAGATTCCACCAATTTAGACCAGTTTATTACACAAATGCGGGAGTGTAGGTTAGGGAATCAAGCTCCCCGTTTAAGTGAGGAAAGCTATCGGCCAGCGTACGTGTATAAGTGGGGAGTATCGTTTGATGGAACCTCAAGCGTTTCGGATTTTCTCGAACGTGTCGAAGAATTGCGTACATGTCGCGGTGTTAGTAAACAGGCGATCTTAAACGCAGCGCCGGAGCTGTTCACTAATGAAGCCTTAATGTGGTATCGGACCAATACCTTCCATTCGTGGGACGACCTGACTGACCAGCTTCAAAATGATTTCCAACCACCTGACTATGTAAACGCGTTATGGGACGAAATTAGGCGTCGCACACAAGGAGACCAAGAGCGAGTTATCACTTTCGTTGCAGCAATGCAAAGTTTATTTCGAAAGTTAGGCCCGAATCAGCCAGACGAGTTCAATCGCGTTCAGATGATTAGGCGAAATCTTTTACCATATCTGCAACTACAAATTGCTCTGCAAGATTTCGGTTCGGTACAACAGCTGGTGCGTGTTTGTCGGGTCGCGGAAGAAACGCACTGGCGAGTGCAACAATTTTGTCCTCCACCCACCAATTATCGTCGATTACTGGAACCTGGTTTAGCATACCATCGGGGACCCGCTAACCATGTCACCCAAGTAGCAGCTTGTAGCGAAGAGCCTATACCAGTTATTTCGCCAACGGAGATCCTGAACTCACCTCCACGATCTCCGTCGGTATGTTGGAATTGCAAATCTCCCGGGCATCGTTTTAGCTCGTGTCAAGAACCGCGACGACGATTTTGTTTTAAATGTGGGTTTGCAAATGTTACGTCGTTTAATTGTCCACAATGTCCAAAAAACATGCAGCGGGATCGGCGTTAGGCCAGACGTCAGATCCATTGCAGTTGGCGCTAGATTATGTGTTAGATCAGGCGAGAGGGGACCAACGTCCATACTTATCGGTGTCAATCTATGGGAAGCGGTTAATGGGGTTGTTAGATTCAGGCGCGTCGAGAACAATTTTAGGAGCGACGGGTTGGGAGTTGCTTAAGAATTATTGTAGGTTAGAGAGTCCAGTGGGTGCAAGGTCATGTCGAGTAGCCAATGGGCAGTTATGTGATGTATTAGGGCTTTTAGCGGTGCCTGTTCAAGTTCACGATCGCGTAGAAATTATGGAAGTACTAGTAGTACCGTCTGTTCCACATGCACTTATTTTGGGCGTCGATTTTTGGCGTCGTATGGCCATTGTGCCAGATCTTTGCTCGGGACAATGGTCATTCAGAAATTCAGTACCTTCACCTGCGGCCGAAGTGACGGCAATCCAAGATCTCGATTCTTTAACGGTTGCACAACGCCATTACCTACAACAAGTGATTGCCGATTCCTTCGGAACGAGCAGTACCTCGCTCGGTCGTACTCACCTTGTCGAACATACTATAACCGTAGACTCACAACAACCACCCATTAAACAACGCCATTATCCCCTTTCCCCAGCGTTGCAAGCGCATGTTTATAAGGAACTTGAGAAAATGTTAGAGGATAAAATAGTGGAACCCTCACTGTCTCCTTGGGCTTCACCCATTGTATTAATTAAGAAAAGTGACGGTAAGTACAGGTTTTGTGTTGATTTTCGTAAAGTAAATAAGGTTAGTCTTCCGGATGCCTACCCACTACCCTTTGTTAGTACTACCCTGGATAAACTTCGGGATGCGAGATTTCTCACCACGTTAGACATTAAGTCGGCGTATTGGCAAATTCCGATGGCGGAGGCTTCGAAAGCCTTAACCGCGTTTGTGGTACCAAATAGAGGCTTATTTCAGTTTACGCGGATGCCCTTCGGGTTACATAATGCCCCTGCTACGTGGCAGCGGCTAATCGATCGTGTGATCGGATTCGACCTTGAGAAGTATGTATTCGTGTATCTGGATGATATTATTATCTGTACCCCTACTTTTGAGAAACATGTCGAAGTTCTGAAAGAAGTCGCTTCCAGGATTGTTAACGCTGGTCTCACCTTGAATCGGGATAAGTGTAATTTCTGCAAGTCCGAACTTCGTTATCTGGGTTATGTAGTAAACGCCTCGGGGCTAATGGTGGATCCGGATAAAGTTCAAGCAATTGTTCAGTTACCCGCGCCACGGAATGTGTCCGAAGTACGTCGCGTGGTTGGTCTTGCGTCGTGGTATCGCCGATTTGTGCCAAATTTCTCCGCTGTAGTCAATCCCTTAACCCGACTGACGCGAAAGAATCAAACATTTCAGTGGGACGAGTCTTGTGAGAAAGCGTTTCAGACCATTAAGAATCATTTAGTTACAGCCCCTATTTTATCGTGCCCCGATTTTACTCAGAATTTTGTTATTCAGACAGATGCGTCAGACTATGGTCTCGGGGCGGTGTTAACTCAAACGATAGAGGGAATCGAGAAAGTCGTTTGTTACTTAAGTCGGTCGCTGACGCGGAATGAGCGTCGGTATAGCACTACGGAGAAGGAATGCTTAGCGGTAATATTCGCCATCGAGAAGCTTCGCCCATATATTGAGGGTACTCGATTTACAGTGATCACGGATCATTATAGTCTCAAGTGGCTAAACAACATCAAAGATCCGGTGGGACGTATTGCACGGTGGGCGGTTCGGATGCAACAGTATGATTTTGACATCATTCATAGAAAAGGGAAAGATCACATAGTTCCTGATGCATTGTCGAGAGCAGTACCGGTAATTGAATCTATTGAAATCGATCATACAGGAGATACTTGGTATCGTCGCATGTTGAATAATATTGCTAACCGACCAGCGCGATATCCGTTGTGGCGAACGGAAGGGACGGTCATTTTCAAACGAGCTCGACAGGCGTACCCTGTCTTGCAGGACTCGAACTCTTGGCTGCAAGTGGTCCCTAAATCCCAGCGAACGGCTCTTATACGATCGTGTCACGATCCACCAACGTGTGGTCACCTCGGTATTTATAAAACTACCGCCCGTCTGGCTGAGCAATACTATTGGCCCAAAATGAAAAGTGACGTGACCAAGTTTATTAGGCGCTGCCACACTTGTTTACGGACAAAGCCGTTACAGAAACGACCAGCAGGACTAATGTTGAGCTCGGCATCGCAAGTATCGCGTCCATGGCAATTACTCAGTATCGATTTGGTCGGTCCGCTGCCAAAGTCAACCTCGGGTCATATCTATATTTTGTCGGTCTCGGATACATTTAGTAAATTCACCTTATTATTCCCTCTTCGGAGAGCGGTCGCGAATAAAATAGTCGCGGTGTTGGAAGACCAAGTCTTTTTAGTGTTCGGGACGCCAAACTCAATAATTGTTGATAATGGAGTACAGTTTCGAAGTAATGTGTTTCAACATAAGATGCGGGAGTACGAAGTTAAAATTAGGTATACAGCCAATTATCACCCGCAATGTAACCCCGTCGAGCGAGTACATCGGGTTGTGAAGACCATGTTATCATCGTATGTTGGGGATAACCATCGGACGTGGGACAAGTTTCTGCCAAAAGTCGCTTCTGCTATTCGTTCAGCAAGACACGAGGTAACGGGCCTTACACCTAATTTTATCGCTTTTGGTCGACATATTCCGTTTTCTGGAAAAGATAGTCCCGATATAGATGACGTGGTTAACTTTGATCGGAGTATGTTAGCAGACGCTCGTGCGGAGAGTTTAAAACAGGTATTTGCGGACGTTAGTAGACGATTAGGGGTCGCGTACGAGAAAAGCAGTAGAGTATATAATTTGCGGCATCGGGACGAGCGCTTCCGACTCGATCAGCAAGTTTGGCGGAAAAATTATCAAATTTCGGATGCTACTAGATATTTTACAGCTAAATTGGCTCCAAACTTTGTGGGGCCTTTCCTAGTTTCGCAGGTACTATCCCCTTGGTCATATCGGTTAACGGATGATTCTGGTAAAGATTGGGGTGTTTGGCATGCCAAAGACCTTAAGGCACACCCCCCAGAGTTACCAGATGACGTAGAAAGTATTCATTCGGTGTCTTAGTTGTTCTTTTGCCTTGCTGTTGGAGGCCTTCTGGTGTGTCGGAGCCCGGAAGAAGAATGCCGCAGTGGCTAGCTGGCCAGGGGTAAGAGCCCCCTAACGGTCTGTTTGTGGTGTTTTGTGGTTGTAATCCATGGGGACTAGCCCCATGGACTGTGTGGCTACGGGTAGTCGGCAGGGCGACCGCTACCCAGCGTTTCAGCCCCGGTGTGGAGCGACCGTATTCCAGCTTCGGTGGGGGGGCAACCCATCGCACCTCGCCAGTGCGGTAATCCCCCACCTAAAACGTGAAAGGGGAATATGGCCAATGTATCGTTCTTTATGTGTGATAGTTTGGTTGCATCCTTCGGATGTACCACAGCTTTTGGTTCATTAGTAGTTTAGCTACAGATTTCGGTTGTATTGTCGGTTTTTGGGTTAAAAACCTTGTTGTGGGTAGGGAGGAGTTGTTACGGTCTCATTTTGGCCTCTAGCATTTTTGGTTCCATGATCCTTTTTTATCGTCTTGTAACTAGAACCCGAAAATACTAATTAGTAATAGTTAAAGTTTGGTTAGAAAGTTAGTATTTATTTGAGTACGTACCGTATGTTAAGCCTACCGATTTCAGGTTGCCACGATCTCCTTTTTCCATTTCCATATCTCCGTCCCATTATTTCATTAGTTTCTTAAGGGTAGCATTTGTGAATAATTGTTGGTTTGTTCTTTGTTTACTTTGACGAACAATTTATTTGAGTTGTACGACCGTGAGAGAGTGTCAGAGGTCAGTCGAGTCGCAAAATGAATCTTTGAACCCCACATGACTTGCAGTGTTAACTAGGCCAAAAAGACCCTAGATTCCTACGTATATTTTTCGTAGTTTGAGTTGGATTGTTCTTTCCTCGTTAGATCGTGGTAGACACAAGTCGCCCCTGCGAGAGTAAATATAATTTAAGATAGACACGAGGCGCAGAATAATTGAAGTAGTGCTTTACATCCATTATTGGTTGATGTAACCATTTCACAACGTTAGTTGGATATAAATGATAAGGCTCTACTTACGTTTAAGAAGCGTTTCTGATTTTGTCTGATTTTGCCGCAAGCACCGCAAGTCGGGGTAAGTGCAGTTTCATTACCATACTTTCATTCCTCTTCCATACTGACGACTCTGATATTCACTCTAGTTGTGCGGCAAGTAGTACGACCCATATTTCATATTTGGGGCGAGAAACTTGGAGGTTGATAACGAGACCGATCCAAACTTAAGTGAGGTTAGAAGACCATTGGAAATAACCCATTTCCTGGAGTACTACCCGATTTGTGGCAGGAGTAATCCTTTTGGATTGCCGGATGTCCCAGTATTTGCCGGGACGACCATCCAACCTTTTGTTGACCGCCAATCACGCTCCGGACCGACAGCTAAGTGGAATTTGTTTAGATTAGTTGGGACCGTCAGTCCTTTCACATAGAGTAATGAATTAACGGCAATATAGATTTTAAGAGTTGTACTCACTTGTAAACGTAGAGTAAGGTGCACTTTATTACACGGAATTCGTCACTTTATACACTGTATTAATTATTGCATATAAGATCGCAAGAACACTTACGCAGTCGATGTCAAACTTAGCTTATACGATGTCAAGCTACCGCGACCTCGCGGGTAGGGGAATTGTAAACAAGACTGTCTAGGTGGGGCGCGTTCGTTTATAGGTTCTGTCAACTCGTAAAGAAAGATCAAGTTTCCATCATTTTGAGAATATTGTCACATTAATATCAGAGATCATTATATAATTGTGAGTTATTAAAGTATTGGAATCCATACGTTGGGAATTTTCGTAATCATAACACCAATTATTTCCCGTTTTAAACTCCGGGGGTTTAACTAAACTAAGAGGGGTCACAAAACGGGTGGCGCTCTTTATAAATTAGACCCACACCACTCACGATCGAGCAGCAGGGCTCTTAGTTTAGAAATACCCCTACGACCCAACCTCTTGGCGCATTTGGAATTGCCCGGCAATTTTAAATGTGACAATTAGTAGAGATAAGAGGTATGTTCTGGGACCTCCGGAGGTTTTCTCATATACTGTTCTCTCTCTGTCCCATATAAACATACCTCTTTCTCATTCTAAATTTTAATTTTTATTTGCGAGAAAAGTGGTACTACCGAAGCTAAACGCGAGATTTGAATCTTACATTATTTCTAATTTCTGGTAGCACTGTTTGTGTGGGAAAATTTAAAATTTAAATAAGTACCCCTAAACGTCATCCTACAGCCCTCAAAATACGACTAAAAATCAATTAAATTTTAATACTGATTTAATTGTTAACTTGCCAATTTAATTTTAACCCCTTACGAATTCAACCCCTAAACTGAATTTTAATAAATATGAAAAAAAAGCTAAAGTTTGGTCAGGTATCGAACACGGGACCTCGGCATGCAAGTTGCACACGGTAGCGCTACACCAACGAGCTATTTGTTAAAAGTATGTATTTTAATTGTACATAAGAAAAATACAGTGTAATATTAGACAATCATTTACATCTCATAACATATGTAAAACATCATATGATAAGATTAATATTATATTTTATTTAAATTTCTACTTACATGTTTATATAGCGCAGCACAATACTACACTTGAAATTAAAAATAAAATATAAAACAATTTGCTATTAATAATATATGTTTATTCATTTTTTTATAAATGCGTTTATGAAGTCTTGAACCGTTGTTCAAAAATGTTATGACGGTGGTTCACATTAAAAATTGATTTGATTTTCTTCTCGACAATTCGGATTCGATTTTCAAATCTGGCGCGATCCCTCACACATTCTTCCCATTGTCCTTTTCGTGCTGATCGATATGCAAATGACCAATGAATCATCCAGCAAACTTTATTTTGATCAATGGCAAAGTAAACACTGTTTTTTCTTTCACCATTGATTGAATTCATTTTTTTGAAGTTGATTTATGAAGTTGAAGTTGAAGAATGAATTATTTATACAGATATCACCAATTTAAATAAATAAAGTAAAGTAAGTAAATTATTAAGTTTATTGCCATTAAAGTTCAATTACATTTTGTCAAAACAGAAACAAAACACAACAAAAATATTAATTTATAATACTATCTGCAAAGAAAACAAAATACACTACATTATGAATATCATTTTAAATATTTTACTTACATCTAGATGCAGTGACAATGAATGCAAGTGCCCGGGAAAAAAGTTATATGCAGAGGAGTTTGACACTGATCACATGAATAGCACTGTCGACTATCGAAAAATTCACTGTTGTGGCAGATTCGGTGAATTGTTCGAAATTTTGTATCTGGACTCTCCAAATGTCCGTAAGCACCCCAACAACTGAAGCACAATCGCCTATCTCCAGTATCGGCAAAGATTTCGACCACACAGGCACTACCAGAATTTGGAGATGCTTCCAATTCCAATGTGACCTCATTGGTTTCGTCCGTCGAACTAATACTCATGTAATCAGAGTCTTCCTCCTCGCCCTCTGTTACTTCTTCGTCCACCAGTTTTTCTTCAGGGAAATCCATTGCCACCCACTCATTCCAATCCGAATCAGAATCGCTACCGTTAACACTCATTGTTGCAAAATATAAAAATACACTGAATAAACTACTCATTTTATTTATTACTCTAGTTTTTTTATATAAAGAATAAGATCTAGATGTCGAATATGATATTTGTTGTATCATCATCATAATGCTCAGAAAGAGGTTTTGAATGTAACAGAAGTTTGTTGTGGCGCCGGAATGTGGGCAACCCAAAATACTTTTACAATAATTATATTTAATTGTCGCTAATAAATACATTTGATATGCTTGTTGTGTTCATTTATATCGAATAATTAGATTGCGATTAGTAAATTTAGTTCTCAATGAAGGGTTCTTAAAAATGGACAATTGTTGTGGCAATACGCAGGTCAGGAACCCTACCGGGAAGAAGAAAAAGGAAAAAAACAACGGCGAGTAAGTGCAAGAAGAAACGTGTGTTTGCATTCCGGATTAAAATAGAGGGTTTTGTTCCTATTTCTTTGGACTGCTGATAAGGACTTGTTGATTGGGTAAGTGTTATTTTCTTACTGAGCATTCGTTGCTTGCATGCCTAAATTAGCGTTGATGTGATGAGATTGTGAATTGGCCGGACCAAAAAGGGTGAGGTTAGGTATGCCACTCGCTGACACGAGTTACACCCCGTTGGTATTGATAGATTGATCCAGGCCAATTCGGACAGGGGTTATCCGTCCGTTTTGCTGTAAGCCTTGGTGTGTTATATTACATTGAGCCCGCGTAGGAAATCCACGGGGCTTAAGTTTGTGTGCTGTATGATACCGGGTGTTTGATAAAAACCGCCGCACGCTATATTTTTGTTATTAATGGACTAATTTAGTTGAATAAAAAAATGTATGCAATAATTGTTTCTGAACTACAAAATGGATTTATTTTTCATTTTTTTGCAATTGATTTCATGGTAAACGGATGGACAACTTTTTATTTAAGATAGAAAAGTAATTTTTTTATTTTATTTCATGTTGAAAAATATTTTTCTGGATTCAAAAATGTATCACAACTTGCTTTTTTTCTAGAACTAATCAGAAAAAAATAAATTCAAAGTACTTTTTTGCGCCTTCATACAGCATGACTAGATTTCTACATCTTAAAATCCGCCAGAAAAGGGTTTTTGCCGGCCTCGGCCTGCAAAGTGTTTCCATAGTTACATATTTTTTTCATTTTTAGTTTTTCCTGCAAAGTGTTTCCAAAGTGTTTCCATAGTTAGTTATTTTTCCAATATCGGCCTGAAGATTTTTGTGGCAATAAATTGTTTATAACATTTTCTGCAGCTTTTAAAATATGTTTTGGTGTATCCATATTTTGAAAGTTTGCAATTACTGTATATGACATTGACATTTGTTAGTGTCAAAAGAAAACAAAAGATGGCTCTATTTATTTTTTTGCATTGTCAATTTATTATTTAGCATTTTTTTGAAGAACTATGTATTTATAAGAGTATTCGACACAAAAAATATTGTACGCAACATGTCCGGAAAGATTCCTTGCAGGACACGCCGACTTTCAGGCCTCCGCCTGCGGCGTCGGCCTGAAACTCGTCTGCTTGTCCTGCAAGACACTACTTTCCGGACTTGTTACGTAAATAACTATTGAATGTACTTTTTTCTGATTAGTACTAGAAAAAAAGTAAGTTGTGATACATTTTTGAATCCAGAAAAATATTTTTCAACATAAAATAAAATAAAAAAATTACTTTTCTATCTTAAATAAAAAGTTGTCCATCCGTTTACCATGAAATCAATTGCAAAAAAAATTCAAAAATAAATCCATTTTGTAGTTCAGAAACAATCATTGCATACTTTTTTTTATTCGACTAAATTAGTCTATTAATAAGAAAAATATAGCGTGCGGCGGTTTTTATCAAACACCCGGTATACAGGGTGGTTCATTAATATTTGGGGCAACACTACTTGGCATCCAGTGTGTTCTGACCTCGGTCAGTGAGTGGGTTGTAATAATGGATGTATGTATCAATATCCTCATTGTAATGTATTCAATGCTCACATTGCCTTAAATTTTAATGTTTCAGATCGATGTGTGAAGGTCTGTCCACCCGCTTAGAGGTTATCTTCTGACAATTTTTCAGAAGAGGGATAGACCTGCACAACTCGATTAAATGAAATAGAGTTGCATATCGGGTTATTAACTTGTTGTGCTCGCTACATTTTAGCCACCAATTATAACACGTATTTGATATGTAAATTTTTTTTTGCGTTTAACGGTAAATTCAATGTGATTATCCGCAATTTTATTTAGTACTGAGAGTACACAGGGTGTTACAAAATTCTTGCTAGTGATTTATTAACGTATTGACGAAAATTAATAATGTAATTTATATTAATTAACAGCTGAATAAAATGGCTCCGCCAAGACGTCGTCGCCTACGGGAACCAAATCCTACTGACAATCCTACTGTCGAAATAGTGCCGCTACCAATTGACAATCAAAGCGATAGTGGAACTAGCAATGCTACACTAAGCAATGACGCAAATGGGGATGCGTTACGACGCCTTACGAATCTAATGGCGAACTTTGTGGAAACTACAAATCAAAGAGCAGCTATTACAAATACTGGCGCTGATGCGTTACCAACATTTGATCCTTGCAAGCGGGAATTTACAAGTGAAGAGTGGTGTCGCAAAATTGAAGATTGCCGAGCAGTGTTCAAATGGTCGGAGGTGACCACAATTTATTTTGCTATCACCAAATTGAAAGGCATGGCTGAAGTATGGTATAAGAGTCTACCCGTCATGATGAATACATGGGCGGAATGGAAGCAACAGCTACAAACGGCTTTCCCGTCTTACTTGGACTACCATGCGATGCTACCACGAATGATGGCTAAAAAAAAATTACCTGAAGAGGACTACACTACGTATTATTACAACAAGCTGGCACTTCTTAATAAAGTTGAGATAAGTGGGAAAAAAGCTGTTTCGTGTATTATCGGAGGAATTAGAGACACAATGATTACGACTAGCGCTAGAGCCGGAAATCATGAGACTCCCGAGTCATTGTATTTATACCTCAGCACATTGACGGATAATCCTATCACGACATCGCCAGCCGGTTCTTCGCGCCAGCAAATACATGCGACACAACGGTATAAATCGGTTCCACATCATCCTTACAGACAACCAGCACGTGAGCCTCGTAAAGACATTATTTGTTTTAAGTGTCAAGCACCGGGACACACTGCAAATCGTTGCACATCAAGAAACCAAGACGATCGTTGCGGTATTTGCCGTTCTCGTGGGCACGTGGCTAAAGATTGTAATTCAAAGACATTGCACAAGCCGACTGAGAACAAAATTGTTGCTTTAATTGTTAATAATACGTTAACTGAACCTGCCAATCAAAAGTATCATAAAACTGTTTGGTTAAATGGCAATATGACGCAAGCCTACCTTGACTTGGGCAGTTCCTGTACAACCATCTCAATCAAGGAAGTTCATCGCTGGAAAATCGACGGTCTAGATCGGCAACGCGTGTCCATATTGCACGGTTATGGTAATGGTACCGTAATCACACTAGGATCTGTAAAAATCTTGTTAAAAGTGGATGAAGTGGAAGCTGAAGTGGAAGCAGATGTTGTATCTGAAGCTGTACAAGATGTTCCAGTGTTGATAGGTCGCAATTTTACGGAATTACCAAATGTAGGAATGTTGAAGGATGACTTGACATTAAAATTCTTTACTTATGAGCCGGACGTTTCCGCTCAACGCAATCAGGAAAAAATAAAGCTTAGTGTGAGGGAAGATACTAAAATATCACCCATGCACTACGGACACGTACCAGTTTACACCAATCAGTCCAAAAGTGATGTTTACATCAATCATAGTTCGCGTGCAAAACCAGGTTACGAATATGTGGTTCCCGCCACTCTTCTATCTTTTGGTGTAATTCCATCGCCTGTTCTACCTGTCATTAATCTTTCCACAAACAAAGTTAAATTTAACAAGGACTCCACCATTGCTCGGGGTTTTCTATGTATTGAAGATAGCGCTCCAACAACTATCTTAAGAGTATCAAAAGCAACATGCGACGAATTACCTTACAACGAATTAAAGGTTGGGGACGTTACTCCGGGTATTAAGGAAACCTTGAGGAAATTGCTGACTGAGTATCGAGACTGTTTTGCACTTACCTTGGATGAACTTGGTTGCGCAAAAAAGGCCAACATGGAAATACAACTGCTAGAAAAGAAACCGTTTACTTACCGACCGTATCGAATGGCTCTCAGTGAAGCCTGCAAAGTCCAGGAAATGGTTGATGAGTTGATCCAAGCTCGCATAGTTCAAGAATCCAACTCCAATTATGCTTCGCCAATTGTGTTGGTAGGTAAGAAAAATGGGGAAAAACGTCTATGTGTAGATTACTGCAAACTGAACTCGTTGACCGTCAAAGATAGTCATCCCCTACCACGAATAAGTGATCAAATAGATCGACTTCAGGGCGGTAAGTACTTTACTAGCCTTGATCTACGATCGGGATATCATCAATTACCTATGGAAAAGCAATCTCAAAAATATACTGCTTTCGTAACACCAAATGGACAGTATGAGTATCTTCGTATGCCTTTTGGTTTGACTAATGCTCCCCGGGTATTTCAGCGTTTTATGAATCACTTGTTGCGACCCATTTCGAATGTTGCCGCTGTTTACCTAGATGATATATTATTGCATTCTGATACTGCTGAACAAGGCTTGAATTATCTGAGGAGGGTATTGGACATTTTAAGAGCAGAAGGCTTGACATTGAACTTCAATAAATGTGCATTTTTAATGCAAAGTATTGACTACCTTGGTTTTGAGGTCAGTAGTGGGACAATTCGCCCAGGTTGTGGGAAAACAAAAGCAGTAAAAGATTTTGCTACACCAAAGAGCGTGCGAAATGTAAAACAGTTTATCGGACTGACTGGGTTTTTTCGGCATTTTGTAAAGGATTATGCTAGGATTGCTAGACCTTTAACTAACTTAACTCAGAAAAATGTACCATGGAGTTGGGGGACCGAGACCGATTTAGCATTTACCAGACTGAAAGAAATCTTAATATCAAGACCGGTGCTAGCTATCTATGACTCCGCTGCAGTGACCGAAGTACACACTGATGCCAGTTCTCTAGGAGTTGCCGGTATACTACTGCAATACCAATCTGATGAGCGACTCCACCCTATTGCATATTACAGTAGGCAAACTAACGAACACGAACGTAATGGAAAATGTTGACAAAAGGGTAGATGTAAAATTAGTTACACATTGGGAAAATGTTGGACATAAGCCAGGAGCAAATAGCATGATTTCAAAACCTAATTTTAAAAATTGTAGCGTATTTACCGAAAATTTAGTGGCAGTGCAGATGAAAAAATTAAAAGTTATGTATAACAAACCTATATATATCGGATTTAGTATACTAGACTTATCGAAAATTATTATATACAATTTTTATTACGGTTTCATCAAAGAGAAATATGCAGAAAACGCTACGTTGCTTTATACAGATACGGATAGCTTGATATTAGAAATTTTTACCGACAATTTTTATGCGGACATGAAACTAAATTTAAACAAATTTGATACTAGCAATTTTCTTCCAAATAATTTACACGGCATTCCAAGCAATTCATCAATTTTGGGAAGAATGAAGGATGAGTATGCTGGTAAAATTATTTGGGATTTTTATGGAACTGGAGCAAAAGCATATTGTGTAAATGCTGAGGGTAGTCTTTCAAAAAAAGCAAAAGCTGTAAAAAAAATGTGTTGTTCAAAAGGAGATTAATATGGAAGATTATAAACATTTGGTTGAAACGGAAAACGGTATTATTTATAGGAAAATGACTACTTTTCAATCGCATTTACAAAATATGTATAGTGTGCTAAAAAATAAAGCGGCCTTAACGTCTAGTGATGATAAGTGTTATATGTTACCAAATTCTGTGAAGACACTTGCTTGGGGTCACAAAAATATTGAAATTTAATCATTTGAATAATGATTCGCTGATTTTGTTAATATATTGTATTTATATATTATATATTTTATATATATATATATATTAAAATTTTGAAATAAGATAGTATACATAAATGTATTGTTTATAAAGTTCTTCTATATCCAAATCATTTTATTGTTAGAATACTGAAATTTGATTAATGTAATTTTTATGCTGATGCTTACAAATAACATAAAGTATCGTTTTTATTTTATTTTGCTAAATTTGTATTATAAATATATTAATTGTATAAGGACAGTACTTGTATATTATTTTTTAATACTCTTAAAAATACTATTTATATAGCGTACTTGTGTTTTTATTTTACTATTTCCTCTTCAATTCAACGTTAGAGTAATTATTTAATTACAATCCTGATTTTTAACTGATGATCATGCATTAATATAAGTTTATAAATCTATGAGATGTTCAATTATAACTATCTTTAGTCAGACCATCATTCTATTGTAAGTATACATATTTTTTATTATTAGTGCTGATAATATTATAATTTTGGTTTATTTTAGCAAATGGACTTCGAATTATTAACAAATATTTCCAATGCAAAAGAAATTAAAAAAATTGTAGATTTGGAAATTGGTACTAAATATACCATATATAATTTAGAAATTATGGAAACATCAATAGGTAAAGCAATTCTTGCCGATTTGGGTGATTATTGTGTATGGTTGCCAAAACGATATAATGAAGCCTTTACTCCAGCTGCAGTAGAAGATTGCAACAAAAACTATAGCGGCAAAATGTTTGTACAAGTTTTAAAAATCAAAATGATTATGGATAAGCTATGTGGTTTAATAAACATTGGAAAGTTATAAAAAAGGTAATGTATAAATTGAAATTTTAATTTTTTTATTTTAATTTTGTTTTTTTGTTACAGAAATATGTGATACCAACATTGTCTGTAATCCATAGAATCTGTACTGAAATATTTTAGCAAATAAAAATATTATAACTTATGTTTGATTTCTTTTTTTTTGCGCTGTTTACCAAACTTAATTAATAATTTTGTGTTTTGTGATCTGATGGATTGGTGGAGGTAATTGATATTTGATTTTCTAATATTAATTATTAATAAAATGGTTTAATAGCTGGTTGCTATTAAAAAAAAATGTAAGTAGAAATTTAAATAAAATATAATATTAATCTTATCATATGATCAAAGAGTATATATTCATAAAGAGGCGACACTCGAACAAGGAAACTCATTTTAGAGTGAGATGCCCTGAACCACCCAATTTAAAAGGCCGTCGCGAGCCGTCGTGTATTTTCGGTTACAATCGTAAGAATTGTAAACACGTGATTTCCTAAAGCGTGTTCCCACATTTTGTGATTTTGTATAATGTCAATCTGTTTGTGCGTTTACATTTTCTGAATAAATTGTTAACTCGTTTGTGTGATTTGTGACTATGGAAACTGTTAATAATAAGAAACGTAGTGGACATTATTGTTCATATAAAGAGTGTGGAACGAGATACTACAACAAGGAACCTGGTACTCGGTTTTTCAGGTTCCCGAAAGATCAAAACATGTAAGTATTTTCAATAAATTCTCGTTTATCAATATGTAAAATATGTATCGTTTTTGTTCAATTGTACCAAGCAATAAACAGCGCTTTAAGTTTCTTGCCTTATGAAATATTTGAGGTTAAATTGTGCGTACATTTTAAGCAAAATATAAAGTTTAATTATTTTTTTTGTAGGTGTGAAGAATGGTTGAGATGTTGTGGGCGCGACGATTTGATTTCGGAAGGTGCAATTGGAGATTTATATAACAAGCGTCGTGTTTGCAGTCTCCACTTCGAAAATAATATGTTTGTGGGACCGTCGAAGAATAGACTTTTACAACTTGCTACCCCCAGGGCCTATACTATGCAGCGTTCTGATTCTGAAATTAATGCTATCAACAAAATCTGTAAGATTGCATTTGAGTGCCTTATACATAATTTTTATGTAACTTTAAAATTTACAGTAGTTGATCCACATCAATCTACATCAATAGGAACCCATAAAAGATCTTTGGAAGATTCTGTCAAGGAGGCTGAGGCACAACATATTACAAAAAAAATAAAACTTCTTCAAGATGTTACAGGTATGTAAATAGAAATTTAGTCGGATGATTATTTATTTAATTATTAATTTTTTAGTGTTTCCTGCCTTATCGTCTCTGCCTTCATTGCAAATTCCCAATGAAGTAATTTTACTAGAAAATGCTATATCACCACTATCTTCGCCTGTCGGAACACAAACTCCTGCATCGCTAACGTTAAAGAGTCCCAGAAAAATTAAATTAGAAAATAAAATAAAGGAGTTAAAAGATGAAAACAAAAAACTTCGAAAAGAAATTGAAATTTCACACATGAAGAAAAAACAAGAACCCACACTTGACAATTTTAATAAGTTGTGTGATAAGTTTTTAAATCCTGAACTTGCAAATTTTGTGAAATGGCAAACTAACAATTTAAATCGTTCAAGTCATGGCAAGCGTTATTCTGACGATTTCAAAAAGTTTGCTTTATCATTATATTTCACTGGTCCAAAATGTTACCGACAATTAAATAAAACCTTTAATTTGCCATCAAAAAGAGTTTTAGAGCGGTTTGTGGAGAAGGTAAACATGTCTGTTGGTTTAAATGAAGACTTATTTAAGTTACTGAAAATCAAAGTTGATCTTATGGACAAACAGGATAGAATGTGTACATTATGTATAGATGAAATCAGCATTAAATGCAACCTATTCTACAATTTTGGACGCGATGAAATAATCGGGTTTGAGGATAATTTAAAGCATAATGGAGATACCCCTTCTCTGCAACCAGCAAACTATGCTTTAGTTGTTATGGTGAGAGGTTTGAAAAATAACTGGAAACAAAGCATTGCATATGCATTTAGTTCGACAGGCTTTTGTGGAGCAGATTTGAAAAATATACTAAACGATATTATTTTAAAATTAACTGAAATTGGTTTAAACACGGTGGCCTTAATCTCTGACATGGGGGCAAATAATATTGAGCTGTCAGAAATATTAGAAGTGACTCCTGAACACCCTCAGTTTACTTTGGGTAAACGGAAAATTTTTTTTTTCTTTGATCCGCCTCATTTAATCAAAGCTGTAAGGAATAATTTATTAACAAACGTGTTTGTTTTTGACAATAAAAAGACTTCGTGGGAGTACATTAAACAATTTTATGAAATGGATCGACGTTTAAAAAACCGACTTGCACCAAAACTGACAAATTCACATGTGAATCCCACAAATTTTGAGAAAATGCGCGTAAAATATGCAACCCAAATATTAAGTGCTACTGTAGCTGCAGCCTTAGAAACTTACATTAATTTAAAAAGCTTACCAGAAGAAGCAATTGATACAGTGAAAGTCATATCAATGTTCGACAAGTTATTTGACATCTTCAATTCATCCACTTTTGAAACAAAAAAACAGTTCAACCGGCCGTTTGAGGGACAAGAAGAGTATGTAAAATTCTTAAATAAAATGTTAGTTTTTTTGAAAAAATTGAAAATTATTGGTAATTCAGGCAAAAACCGAGGCAAAAACATTACATCTTATATGAAATTCATTCGAGGATGGCAAATATCAATTAATTCTTTATTGAAATTTTGGGAATACACAAAGTCCGAAAACTTTTCATTTATACTTACAAGGCGGTTGAATCAAGATGCGCTTGAAAATTATTTCGGCAGTGTTCGTCAACAAAGTGGCAATTGTGTAAATCCAACACCAATTCAATTTGCCCGAGCGTTTAAAAAATTATTTATTATTAAATATTTACATACGGAAGACATGAACTGTGCCGCAGATTTTGATACAGTTTTAAGTCATTTGCCTAGCCTAGCGAGTGAAAATATTAGTGGATCATCCGATATTACCTCAATACCGTCATTCAGATTGAATGATTGTGATTATCACCAGAAAAGTCTTCCTGAACAAAATGCATTCAAGTACGTTGCTGGCTATTTAATTAATAAATGTCTTAATGTTCACAAATGTGAGATTTGTAAGAATTTCTCTAGAGATAACGATGAATTGGATAGCTCAAACCAGTTTATTCATTTTAAGGCTTATAATACCAAGTATTCTTTATTTGGAGGATTAAAAACTCCTCAAGAAAGTTTTTACAATTATTTGTTTGTCGTGGAAAAGATGTTTTATGAAAATATTCAGAAACATTTGACAAAACCTGGAGTCGGAAATCAAATGTACAACATTATTAAACTGGTTAACGCTTTTAACCACCCATGCGAAAATTTTCCGATGGATTATCTCATTAGATTATATGTTAGAATGAGAATATTCTATCTTCTTAAGTATAGTAATCGGACTTTTAAAACTACATCAAAAAAGAATAGAAAATTGTGTATTTTACTAAATTTATAATTTATAATAATAAATAATTGTTATGTTTTGTTTAATAATTTATTTGTTATATTCCACTATTGCCTTTCAATCATAAAATTATTAATAAATACAAGCAGATGCCAAGATATTACTCAAAACTAATCTATTGAATTTAAATTTCCCGCGTTCATTGAACCACCCAATTTAAAGGGACAAGCATTTCAAGGTCATTGAATACTGCATTAAAACATGAAAGGTGCCGACAGAAGCGTCGCCTCTTTAAGGATAACTACTCTTTGATATGATGTTTTACATATGTTATGAGATGTAAATGATTGTCTAATATTACACTGTATTTTTCTTATGTACAATTAAAATACATACTTTTAAAAAATAGCTCGTTGGTGTAGCGCTACCGTGTGCAACTTGCATGCCGAGGTCCCGGGTTCGATACCTGACCAAACTTTTAGCTTTTTTTTCATATTTATTAAAATTCTGTTTAGGGGTTGAATTAGTAAGGGTTTAAAATTAAATTGGCAAGTTAACAATTAAATCAGTATTAAAATTTAATTGATTTTTAGTCGTATTTTGAGGGCTGTAGGATGACGTTTAGGGGTACTTAATTCATATTTTAAATTTTCCCACACAAACAGTGCTACCAGAAATTAGAAATAATGTAAGATTCAAATCCTGCGTTTAGCTTCGGTAGTACCACTTTTATCGCAAATAAAAATTAAAATTTAGAATGAGAAAGAGGTATGTTTATATGGGACAGAGAGAGAACAGTATATCAGAAATCCTCCGGAGGTCCCAGAACATACCTCTTATCTCTACTATTAACATTACCAATTTTTCGTAACACATACACTTTGTTTTTGGGCTTGAATGTAGAATTTCTTAAATCACTTCTGCGGGCGTTGAAGTGACTTAATAAAATTTCTTCTAACTTCTACAACCATAAGTTGGATGTCAATCCACTCACATCAAATATTCTTGAATCGATTAACGTCGCGAATAATCGTCCTTATAGTTGTAGAACGCAGATGAAATTTCCGTATGAAAAGCTCCAAAGTGAGGGACTGATTGATGCTTTACGCCCACCCTAGAAGCATAAAACAAAAATTAACCTTAAAATTTACTGCTCTGTTTTCTATGTTAATGATAATAGTGTTGATTGGTTTAATTATTAATTTAGACACTTACCTTCAATGCACTGGCTTAATCCTCTGCTCTTCTTTTTATTTTACTGTAATTTTGTCGCTAGTTGCTTAGTTTGGTTTCAAAACGTTTCAATTAGCTTCATTTAGCACTTATCTTGTTCCTACAGTTCATTAATGGCCTGTTGTGGGTCCTAATAATTTCCAACCATGCAGTAGCTATTTAATAAGTCCAGACAGCTCTTCGTTTGAGAGTCCTCACAATTATTTGTGTTCATTGTGCTAAGTTCGCTCCAGTGCTTTTCGTTTTGTCGGTTGAATAACCTGTAACATTAATCATGATTACTCTTATATACACAAAATTACTTACTATTATTGTTGTACTTTGATGCAAACTGCCTAGAATATTGTATTTATCGTGTAAACATTAATTCTAGATGTAAATTGTAAAATGTAAACATTAACATAACCCCACTTATCCTACAACAACACTTCAACAACTATAAAATTAATAAAAATTTCACCAACCTCTTCATCCAAAAAATCCATTCAACTTTAATAAACAATAGAACTATTATCCCACTTATTATCCCAATTACTGGCATTTTCAACTTTAATTGCTTTAATCTAAGCAAAACGTCAGGTTGGTGTAGCTCCGCCCACATGCTGCCTGTACACTACAGTGCACGCTTGGGGCTATTGTTGCCCGGCTTGGACTACTCGCTACTAGATGGCGCCACTAGTCTGGGCCACCTAGATTAAATCTAACTTTTTCATCTCTGGAGTGTGTGGCCTTGGTCGGCGCACGCCTAGCCACTGCGTGCCTATACATTACGGTGCACGCTTGGTGTGGTCGCTGTGTCGGCCGATGCCACTCAATTCTAGAGGACGCTACTCATTCCACCACCTAAATCCACTTTTTTACTTCCTTGTTTTAACCAGGTTTTTATTTTTCTTTTCCTGGAGAATATATCTATTACTTTCCTCTTTTCTTTTACTTAAACCTTTCTCTGGCACTTTGTTGGAGCTTGGCGCTGGTAGCCTGGCGCACGGTTTTCAACGAAGTGCAACTTAAGCCAACCGAATTCTAAATTCAACGGCATCAATCCAATACAATCACTCCAGTAAAGTTTCGGCTAGGAATGGAGCCTAATGTAAATAGTGTAAATAGTTAATAGTGTTTCAAATGTTTAGTTTTTAAGTTAGTTTTAGAACTAGTTTTTACGTTGAGCAAATGTAAATCACTAAACTCTGTAACGATTAATAATGAATAAATCTTTTAATGCTAATGTGTGCAACTTGCATGCCGACGTTCCGGGTTCGATACCTGACCAAACTTTAGCTTTTTTTTTCATATTTATTAAAATTCTGTTTAGGGGTTGAATTAGTAAGGGTTTAAAATTAAATTGGCAAGTTAACAATTAAATCAGTATTAAAATTTAATTGATTTTTAGTTGTATTTTGAGGGCTGTAGGATGACGTTTAGGGGTACTTAATTTAAATTTTAAATTTTCCCACACAAACAGTGTTACCCGAAATTAGAAATAATGTAAGATTCAAATCTCGCGTTTAGCTTCGGTAGTACCACTTTTATCGCAAATAAAAATTAAAATTTAGAATAAGAAAGAGGTATGTTTATATGGGACAGAGAGAGAACAGTATATGAGAAAACCTCCGGAGGTCCCAGAACATACCTCTTATCTCTACTAACATTGTTACATATTTGTAAAATATTGTCGCATTATTTGATTGCGTACTTCTTCTCCTCTCCCTTGCCAATTGTTGCCTCTTAATAATGGCAAATCGTCATCATCCTCTTCATGTAATTCTATAATTTCTCCTTCTGGAAGGTCGTCTTTATAAAAGCGGGATATGTTATGTAAAACACAACCACTATAATAGTTATTTATGTCATAAGGATCGTAATATCAATCATTATGGTACCAGTCGTGAAGTTTATCAGACGAGGCGCCAGCCGAGTCTGATAACGCGACTGGTACCATAATGATTAGTTACGATCCGAATGACATACAAAATTTTATCTGCTTGCGTATATTAAAGAAGAAATTCGAAATAAATTATTTAGCTTTAAAAAAATGTAAAATTTAAAAAATAAATATGTTGCTGTCACCTAAACATCATTAATTTATCGATATAATCGTATTACCTCAAAATTGATCTATCATATTAGCCTTGAATGTTTCATTATAGTACTGAGTACCATAATGAATTCATTATAGTACTCAGTACTATAATGTAATCAGCTCGAAAATCAGTATAGTCTTTATTGTCATAATGCATGTCATTATGACATTAAAAATTACACTCATAAAGTTGTCATTTCGAAACGCAAGCAGATAAATAACTATTATTCACAATCGTTATTGTAATGTTGTGATTACCAACGATTTAGAGGTCGGGAAGTTGAACATTACATACCTAGGTTCGTAATACTGTCAAATAATAAATATGATTGTTTGACACTTGCAACAGTAGAATTTACACAAGTATTTAATGTATTTCGCTATTTCCACACTTTTAATTACATTTAAAGATTAATCTAGTCCAACAGCACAACAAATTAATGAACTATCGTAAAAAACAACACGCAACACTGTATTTTTGTTTTGAACTGGAGTTTTGACAACTGCAATTTCACTTCAGATTTGCTGATCGAAAAGTGCATTTCCACCACGGTCGAAAATGTGTTTTTATTCATACATTTTTAATTATTTTTTTGATAATAAATTGTTCGATTGTGAATAAAATAGTATACATACCTCGGTGGGAATTTCATTACAGCCTCGCGCTTATATCTGACCTCGAGGCTTCGCCTCTCGGTCAGATATTAGCCCTCGGCTGTAATGAATATCATTCCCAACTCGGTTGTAATATACTATTACCAGATTTTATAGGGTCATAATTTAAAACATGATGTTTTAATAAGCATCGAAATCTTGATTTCAGAACGCCATTTAATTTTTCGATGATGTTTCTAGCCCTTATAAAGTGATAATTGTAATTACTTTCTGGAGTATTTTCTGCAGGATTTTCAAAAGGAGTTAACAGAAAAGGTTGCAATGAATATCCAGAATCACCTATAAGAAGTGCATTATTGCCATGTAAATACAGATTTTCCATAATTGTCTTTATATTTGAAGCCTGCCAAATTGCAGAATCGTGAGTAGATCCTGGAAACCGAGCGTTTACGTTTACAATATTGTAGTCGCTATCCACAATTATTTGGCAATTAATGCTATAATACCCTTTTCTTGAATAATAGGGTAGGGCAGGATAATTTTCAGAAGGTGATATAATTGCGATATGTGTGCAGTCTATGGCACCCAAACATCGAGGAAAATTATATTTGTCCATAAACCCATTTATAACCTTCATTCTCTTATCTTGTGTATTAGGAAATACAATCCAGTTCGGTAATAAATTATTATATATAACATTGGTGACTTCATCAATGACTCGACTCATGCTTGGCTGGCTTAATGCAAAATGCCAGCCTTAACCAGCAGTTAATTGATAGCTTCCACTTGCATAAAAATGTAGCGTTGCAAGTACTTTTAAGTGTACCGGCACTGCTGTGGTTCTTTCACCTTGCGGTAGATGCTGTCCAATCAAATTAACTAGTATTCTTGCCACATCTTTATTGAATCGAAAAATACTCCTAAACAACCGATTCGGTATCTGAAATGGATCACTTCTATCTCTGAGAATTCTCTGATCTAGTCTGAAATTAGCTCTGTAAAATATATGTATTAAATAAATCAGATTAAACAAAACATTTGTATACTACCTATCTTCATTTTCAATTAATTCATCAGCCAAAGCTGCACCTACAATATCGACAAACGCCATTCTAATTTTTATTTAGAAAGTAGAGATGACATTTAACATCCCGCTAAAAATATTCACTTTAACGGGGTATTTTAAAAGATTCCGTCAAAAATTTAACGGAAAACTAGTTAGTGAATACAAAATTTACTTTAGCGGTCGTCAAAATTTTAACGTCCTCTAAAAATTAACGGAATGGTTACAGAATAGACCCCATGAACGTCTTAAACTCGAAACCAAACTGGCTAGAAACCATGAGATCTGGGTTCGATTCCCAGTTGTGCCCGAATACCTTTTCATTTAATTATTGGCATGCATCTATTTATTGGAGATAGACTTTGAGATTATTTTCATTGAAAAACATTAACTCCAATTTGAGAACTGAAAAATCGTATATTTATATACATGTTCTTTATCATTATATTTTTGTTTAACTAAAATTAAAATACCGAATCTAAGACATAGTTTCACAACGTAATTGCATTATTGTTAGCAACTTTATATTTTGCAGAATGAACGATTGATATGAAATTCTACATAACAAACAATTTTTGCAACAGGGAGTGGACATTTGTTATTTGACTAACTAAATTTTGTTGCTTCGTTACCAGTTTTTAGCAAAAATACGTATAGGGTAGGTCATTAATGATTAATTTGTTTTAGATATTCAACAAAAATTGAAACAGATAAAGACAAATTTAGAACAAGCATCCGTTGAAAAAAATTCTAAAGAAAATGCGGTAATAATTAATAGAATATTCGCCACTTAACAATACAATCAAAATTTTCATCAACCAGCCCTAACAAAAGAACTTGTTGTTATTTTGGATAATTCACAAATAAACGTCAACCATTCAACAACAGAAAATTTTCAACAATTATCTCCAACAAAAGATGTTACTTTGGAAAATTCAGAATTAAACGTCAACGAGCCAATCGTTATGGAAATTATTGATATGCCAAATTCAAATCTAAATTCTGAAGAAATTAAAAAATGTAACAACATAACAGATACAGAATTGAACAATGAACCAATAGAATATTCATATGTCAACGACGAAACTCTCCTCTGCTTTGATCTCTCCTCTGCTAATTTTTCTAATGATTCAAATCTAAAGAATTTAGTTCTAAATTTTCAGTCAACAGTACTTTCAAATGAAGCATTTGATTTAACTTCTACTTCAAATATATTCTTATCAGAAGCTACATCGAACAATAACTTGATTGAGGAACGTTCAGATTTAAGCAGTTATCAGAATGTTAATGCGAAGTTCAATCGGTTTCGCACCAAATTAAAATAAGCAAAAGAGAGAAACGGCGAATAGTAAAAATGCACTTACCTTTTGGTTCGGTGGCTGTTGTCGTTGAGTTCGAAAATGACCCTCGTCCTGGATGGTACGAAAGACGAAAAAGCGAAGCTAGGAAACGAAAGCGAAGCAGGAAGGAAAAAGCGAAAGGGAAGGAAAAGCGAAGCGAAAAACGAAGGAAAAGCGAATGAGCAAATGCAGGAAAAATACAGCGAAATGCATAAAAAGCGAAAAGAGTTGCGCGTATTCGAATAGCAAAAGCGAACTGCGGAACGTTAACAGTCGAAGCGGGAGAGCGGCTCCGCTGGCCACGATCGTGAACGCTCGAACGCCAAAAACAGTGCAAAAACACAAAATTCGCCGCTTTTCGAAACTAAGAATGTTAAAGCAAAAAAATCTATGTCTCTCTGTCTTTTTACAATAAATGAATTAAAACAAAACGAAAACGAACGTACAGAACATACCGCCCACCAAAAATGCGGAACGGTTTTTAAACAATCGAAGGATTAGGCAGTGGGCACAACTTGACCACTGGGCGCTTCAGTTCGCCATTAGCGGTTTTTACCGTTACAACCCGAACAATTCCATCTGGACCCGGATGAGTTGCGACAACACGAGCCAGATTCCAATCCCTCGGTGGAACTAAATTGTTCTTGACCAATACTAACGTGCCAGGTTCAATCGGAGTCGAAGGGATCGTCCATTTACTCCGTTGTTGTAGCGTATGCAGATACTCTAAATGCCAACGCGACCAAAAATCTTGGTGGAGACGCTGAAGCAACTGCCACCGACTTAAGCGATTTAGAGCGAGGTGCGTAACATCTGGATCCGGCACGGCCGAAATTGGTTCAAGTGACAAGAAATGACCGGGAGTCAAAACCGAAAGATCGTTCGGATCATTACTCAACGGACAAAGAGGTCTCGAATTCAACAGCGATTCGATTTGGACAAGTACCGTAGACAGTTCTTCAAATGTCAAAACTTGGTCGCCGACAACGCGATACAAATGAGTCTTGACCGATTTAATTCCGGATTCCCACAAGCCCCGAAATGAGGAACAGACGGAGGATTAAAATGCCATTCGAAACCTTCCTTGACAGCAGCATCCTGAATAAATTGCACAATCAACTTATTGGCTCCAACAAAGTTTGTGCCGCAGTCAGAAAAAACATACGAACAACGGCCACGGCGCGCAATAAAACGACGAAAAGCGGCTAGAAAGCAATCGGACGACAAATCTGACGCGAGTTCAATATGCAAGGCCTTAGTTGCGAAACAAACGAATAAGCAGATATAAGCCTTTGTGCTCTTTATCCCTCTACTCCTTCCAAGGGTAACGTTGAAAGGACCGCCATAGTCAACACCGACGCACGAAAACGGTTTTAGTTGGGACAAGCGTAGAGTCGGCAAGTCGCCCATCGGGGGTTGGACTACGGAAGGATTCAGACGCCAGCAACGAATGCATTTAGAGACGATACGAGAGATAACGCGTTTAGCAGACAAAATCCAAAATTGTTGTCGTAAAAGACAGTGAAGTGTCTGGGAACCGGGATGCAAGTAACGAAGGTGGAAATGCTCAATCACCATCTCAGTCAAACGATGAGAGGCAGGAAGTAGCATCGGATGTTTAGCATCAAAAGATAGCGAAGAATTGCGAATCCGTCCGCCCACCCTGAGGACATCGGCTGCGTCCAAAAACGCAGATAATTTCCGGAACGGATTATTTCTAGGATCAACATGTAACGAAGCGATTTGATCACGAAAGACATCTTGTTGTACATGCCTTACGAGGATTCTGAGGGAATGGTCGAGTTCTTGGTCTGACAGCGGAGCGGAATTACGAATCTTTGATTTGCAGTTTGTTATAAACCGACGGCAATAGGCAACAATACCCTGAATCTTTCGCAACGAAGAAAAACGATTCAATAAGTCGTCCCACGGAATCGACTCATCTTTTGCGACTGCGACTGTCAACATCGTTGTTTTCTTCTCCTCGAGAGAATCCTCAGGCAAGACCCCTTGTTTGTATAAAGCGACTAGTTCGGAATCGAGACTCTGCAGAAATTTGGGCCCCGCCCACCAAAGCGAAAACGAGACTAAATCGGAAGGCGATAAACCGCGAGATGCACAATCTGCAGGGTTGTCTTCCGAACGAACATGGAGCCAAATAACCGAAGGTGCGAGTTGTTGGATCTGCGTGACACGATTTGCCACAAAAGTTTTCCAACGATGAGGAGAAGTGTTGATTCAAGCGAGCGTTACCATCAAGTCCGACCAACCAAAGCAATGGTCAAAGGTGATCAAATTTTCGTAAGTTTTGACGGTAAAATCCAATAATTTGGCGAGCAACAGCGCTGCACATAGTTCAAGGCGAGGAACGGAGATTCGCTTAAGCGGCGCAACCTTAGATCTGGCACAAAGTAAATGAACATTAACTTGGCCAACCGCATCAGTAAATTTAACGTAAACTACCGCGGCGTATCCCGACTCAGACGCGTCGCAAAAACCATGCAGAACGCAAGACGTAAAAATCGAAGCAAAACAAAGGCGCGGTATTTTGAGATTGGTTAATAGAGGTAATTGCGATTTATAATTTGACCATTGATCAACAATCTCAGAAGGAGGTTGTTCATCCCAACTTAAATTCAAAGCCCATAAGCGCTGTATTAGTACCTTTGCACAGAACGTAAGAGGGGCGAGAAATCCAATAGGATCGAAAATACGAGCGAGTTCTGACAAAAGAGTTCGTTTGGTACAGGGGCGATCTAAAGGCTGCACTTTGTATGTGAAACAATCCAGATTTGAATTCCACTGCAAACCTAAAATTTTAACTATTTGTTGTTCGTCGGAATCAAACGAAAGTGGGTCGATTTGACAATGAGTTTTGTCAAGATTATTCAAAACATCAGGGTGATTACTAGCCCATTTGCGAAGCTCAAATCCACCAGTTTGCAAAAGTTGAGTCAACTGATGGCGCAGCGTTAAAGCTTCTTCGATAGAATTGCAGCCGGTTACAATGTCGTCCACGTATACGTCTGATAATAGCACTGAGGATGCTAAAGGAAAACGATCTTTTCCATCCATCGCCAGTTGTATTATTGTCCGAAGGGCTAGAAACGGAGCGGATGAAACGCCATACGTAACTGTATTCAGCTGATATGTTTGAATCGGTTCTGTTGAGGAAAATCTCCATAAAATCCTCTGATACATTCGATGCTGTTCTGAGACCAAAATTTGCCGATACATTTGACGGACATCAGCGGTAAAAACAACAGGGAAAAAGCGAAAACGACAAAGCAACGTTGCAATGTCTGGTTGAAGTTTGGGACCTACCAAAAGCGAATCATTTAGCGAGAATTGTTCCGAGGTTTTTGCCGAAGCATCAAAGACCACACGCAATTTAGATTCAATAATGCCCGTTTTTATCACACAGTGATGCGGAATGTAATACGAGAAAGGAGTGTCATCCGATTCGACAAGCAAATGCATATGTCCAGAGTCACGATAGTCTTCCATGAAATCGTGATATTGCTGTTTAATCGAAGGTTCCCTATTTAACCGTTTTTCCAGCGCAATTAACCAACGCTGGGCAATAATTTTTGAATCTAAAAAGGCAGGAGGTTCTGCCTTAAATGGTAATGGCACGACATAACGTCCGGACGCTTGACGAAAGTAATTGTTGGCGAAAATTGTCTCAGCGCGAACTTCGTCTGGACAAGCGGGTGGTGGCAGCGCGATCTCTTCTATCTCCCAGAATTTCTTGACAACCAAATCAAGCGAAGGTTCCGATACTAACGAACAAAAGGTATTTATAGATGGCGAAGCAGAGTTGGAGTGGAGATTAATTTTTCCCATGAGAATCCATCCGAGGGTCGTGTTCCAGGCAATTGGTTCCTCTGTTTTACCTTTCAATCGGCCGTCTGTCATAATATGCGCGAAAAGTTCAACCCCCATCAACATGTCGATGGTTCGTGAAACGTGATACTCAGGATCAGCTAGGTTAATATTTGACAGATGCGGCCACGGCGGCGGAGAAAACGACATATTCGGCATATCCCCACAAATCTCTAGACAACATTCCCGGGGCGGCGCATACCGAGAGCGATAAGTACAAGTTATGCCAGACGAAGATTTGGAACTCATTTGATCTAATCCACTGATGCAAAACGATAGCGAATATTTTGATAGACCTAAACGAGAAACGCAACTTTCGGAACTGAAATTTGCCTGACTAGCATTATCCAACAGTACACGCACAGGCTCAAAGACACCCTTGGAATTCCGTATTTCAACAACAGCGGTCGACAACAAGACCGTAGACTTGGCAGGAATCATCGTAGTAAACGAAGTAACCTGATGAGAATTCGAAGGATGGTCCGAAGACGGCGCGGAACTAGTAGAAGGAAGCGAAATATCAGGTCGATCGGTCTGGAAATGTAACAACGTGTGATGTCGTTGCGAACATATCCGACATCCAGACGTAGACTTACAGTCTTTTGATTGATGTTTTGACCCTAAACAATTCAAACACCACTTCTGCTGTTTGGCCACACTATAGCGATCTTGCGGAGTTTTGGCGAGGAATGCATTGCATTTGTAGACTAAATGATCAGAGTTACAAAGCGAACAAAAATTGTTAGTTTTTACGAAAAACGAAGAACCGCGTTTAGGCAAAACGGAACGAGAAACCGAAGAAGAAACGTTGCGAACCACATTAGAAGGTTTGCGAATCGAAGGTGTAGCGGCATCATTCACATTCTCAAGTGCGCTGCATTGTTGTGAGACGAAGGCCATGAGCGAAGCAAACGTCGGCATTTCCGAAGAACTAACAGTAGAACCAATTGTGAGTTCGAAACGTGTCATACTTTCTGTGTCAAGCCGTTTCATCAACATTTGGAACATGATAAAGTCCCATTGATCGCAAGCAAAACCGAGATTTTTCAGAGCTGCTAAGTTCTCCAAAAAAATATTTATAAGCGCACGAAGCGACTGAGCGGAAGGCTGGCAATTCGAAAGAGTTGGTGCGCTATCTATGGCTTTCCAATGAGACGAAGCTAATAAACGTTTATTGTCAAATCTTTTCAACAAGGTATCAAACGCGATCGGATAATTATCGTGCGATTTGGGAATGCATTCCAACAACGACAATGGAGCATCTTCGAGACATGAAGTTAGGAAGTTGAATTTTTCGACATTTGACAGCGCGGCGTTTTCATGAATAGTAGCGGTATACATATCGACAAAAGGTTTCCATTTACGGAGATCCCCATTAAACTTAGGTAACTCTAAGCGCGGCAGCCTCACCTAACTCTTAGCCAACGTACCGTCTGGCGTAGTCATTTGGGCCGAAATCCCGTCAAATAAATCACTATACACGGCCTTAATACGATAGTACGAATCATAAAACAATTCCCGAACTTTCATTTGTTCCTTCAAATCGGCGCCCTCGATGGTAGCCATCGCAGTCAAAATCGTACCCTGGAGTTGAGTAAACTCGTCAAACATACCGTCGATGTGAACATATCTGGTTTTAAACTCAAGGTACAAAAATTCATACGATTCTTCCTCGCTGTGGGCTTGTTCCGCAGTGCGTCTTAGCTCCGATAAACGCGAGATGACATCTTCACGAAGCGCAATTGCTTGTTTCAATTTAGCAGCGGCGGCGGCCATAGTAATCAACAAGTCGACACGAAAAAATAAATTGAAAGTTTACGAAAGCGTAAAAAACGAAAGCGAGTTTTCGAAAAGCGACACAGAAAAGCAAAAAATCAAAAAACGAATGCGTAAAAAACTAAAGCGAGTTTTTGAAAAGCGACAGAGAAAAAGCGAAAATTAAAATGAAAGCGAATAAAACGAAAGCGAATTTTCAAAAAGCGACAGAGAAATTGCGAAAATTAAAAACGAATTTTAACTCAACAAGAGAGACAGTTAAAAAACCGAAAGAGACAGAAATATATTCTAGGCAAAAATCGACGAAATGGATCAAGGTCAGAAACCGACACACAGTGCGAGCGACAAAAAAACTGCTGTAAAGCGACGCAAAAAAACCGGCACCAGAATAAATGCGTAAAACAACCGAAACAAAATGGACTTTTGATAAAGTCAAAGCGAAACAATTTTAATTCAATTAAAAATCGACAGAGAGAGAGAAAAATGGTACGAAAACGATAGAACTGCCAGTACCGGAATATCCGGCTCGAAGGACCAAAATGTTAATGCGAAGTTCAATCGGTTTCGCACCAAATTAAAATAAGCAAAAGAGAGAAACGGCGAATAGTAAAAATGCACTTACCTTTTGGTTCGGTGGCTGTTGTCGTTGAGTTCGAAAATGACCCTCGTCCTGGATGGTACGAAAGACGAAAAAGCGAAGCTAGGAAACGAAAGCGAAGCAGGAAGGAAAAAGCGAAAGGGAAGGAAAAGCGAAGCGAAAAACGAAGGAAAAGCGAATGAGCAAATACAGGAAAAATACAGCGAAATGCATAAAAAGCGAAAAGAGTAATACGGCGCGTATTCGAATAGCAAAAGCGAACTGCGGAACGTTAACGGTCGAAGCGGGAGAGCGGCTCCGCTGGCCACGATCGTGAACGCTCGAACGCCAAAAACAGTGCAAAAACACAAAATTCGCCGCTTCTCGAAACTAAGAATGTTAAAGCAAAAAAATCTATGTCTCTCTGTCTTTTTACAATAAATGAATTAAAACAAAACGAAAACGAACGTACAGAACACAGAATGATTTTAACAACGGCATAGTTGTGGAGGATGCTTTACCAAAGGAAACACAAAGTAATATACCTACATATAATTATTTGTAAATTAATTGATATTATATTATATTATATTATATTATATTATATTATATTATATTATATTAATGATTAAATAATTTACAAAAATTTAGTTTTTTGAAATAATAAAACATAACATAGTTATAAAAAATAAAATTAAAATTAACAAAAGTTATCGTGTTCAAGGCATTTAGGAAAAGTGCCCAAAACAGAGATTGCATTTCCTCTCTGAACCGCCATTTGTATTCGTTGCAACAAAAACGCAGAAGCTCTATTATCTCCAGTAGATTCATTTAAACGTTTTCCCAATTTTTTCAAAAGTGTTTGGCCTGCGGGTCCTATAGGACCAAAGGTTTCAATAGATATAGGTGAAAAATTGTAAGTTTTTGACAGATCTTCATATTTTTTAAATTTAAGAATTTCTGCTTTCTCAGCACAAGTTCCAGCTTTTCTTGCAGATTCAATCAAATGGCTAGGAGCCAAAGTATCGGGACAAGTGAAATCCCACAATAGGCATCGTCCTCTTTCCCATGGGATTTGTGTAAGTCCATCAGGACGCTTACCGTCGGTTCTCGATAGTCCAACCGGTTCCAAAATAACTGGAACGTTTGCTGTTTTAAAGGCTCTACATAACATGTCGTTTATTGAATGATGTCTATTCCATCTACCAGAACTTCTCAAACAAGAAAGACCATGTAAGCCATTTGCAGCTACCAAGTCACCACACAAATCACAACTATGAGGATTAACCAAATTTCCGCCAACTCGAAGACCACAAGCAATACGTAATTGGCTATTATTAAGAAAAAGTCCCAGTGCTGGAGAAGGTATGGAACTAAGCCAAGCACCAGAGTTCTTGTCAAAGGCAGCCAAAAGACGAGCTTTCGAAAATAAATCATCTTTCGAATCTTCAAGTAACTTTTGTTTAATAGCTTCAGTAATAGGAGTATCAAAACCTTTTTGTTTAAAAGAATCGGGTAACTCAATGTCGGGTAACAAAGAATGAAATTCATCTTTAGCTTCTGACCAACCATCAATTTCTTGGAAAGCGCCATCGCAATTTAATAATTTGTGAAAAATTAATTTGCTACCATTGACAGAAGATAAAAAAGCAGGAAGTGCCAAATCGGAAACTTTTCTAGTACCAAGACCACCTTGGTAAACTGGAAGTGATGCTTGAATTTTTGAATTATTTAATAATTGAATGTTCAAAAGCTCTTCCAAAGCTGAGTATAATACATCATCAAATTTTTTAAGAATTTCTTTGTACAAAAATACCGGTGACGTTCGTAAGATGAAAAGAAGTTTTGGAATAAAAAAACAATTTTTAAGAAGAAAGAAAGCTGAATGACTTGGAAGTAATTTTAGAGTGTTAATTAATGTTTTGAATTCCATTAATTTTTGATTCAGAGATTTTAAAATTGAAACTTTTCCAAGTGGAGACCCTAATAGTGTTAGACAATTTGAATTTACTTGAGGAATATCATTAAAATCAGGTATATCAACAGGATTTCCAAAAACCGTTAATTCACATTTAGAAAAATTAATTTCGGGTCCCATTAAAGCTGCTTCATCTCGAATTAAACGGAAATCTTGTAATACATTTTCTACTGAACCTCCAATTGTGCCATCGTCAAGATACCAAACATTTAAAGAACTTGATAAAATTTGTGAAATTTTTCGAAGAGTGATACAAAAAAGAAGAGGACAAGTGGATCTCCTTGCTGAACACCTTCTTGAGATTCTAAGATGTGGTTTTCATAACTCAGATAAGAAGGACAGTCATAAGCAGATTTAATATAAGGTAAGAGTTCTGGAAAAATGCTTTTTACTTCTTTTAACATAACATTCCTTTGAAGACAATTGAATGCGTTCTTGAAATCAATTTTAAGCAAAATTTTATCAGAATCATGATTTTGAAAAGCAGAAAAACTACGTGTTGTGTGCACTGCTGCTTCAGCACCATGTTCAATTCCAAATCCAAGTTGATGAGGAAATAGGATTTCAGTTGCCTGTTGTTTACACGTCATTACTGCCAATTTAGAACAAAGCCGTCTCAAGGTATTTCCAATTGCAATAGGACGGACTCCTCCGCTTGATTTGTTTAAAGCACATAATCTTGCACCAAAAAAAATTGCACGAATTTCTAAATTTACATCACCCTTTAAAATAAAGTTGCAGAATTTTGTCAAAGATGCTAATAAACGAATCGAAGATTCCCCATTGGTTTGTAAACATAAATCCTTTAAGTGTTGAGAAAGAAGGCCGTCTATTCCAGCAGCCGAACCGGGATTAAAAGAGGCGATAGCTTTTGAAACTTGTTCAGAATTAATTTGTGGAAATCGACCAGAATTTATATCTTCAATTTGAATTGAAAAATGATTAAGACACTTAGGATGAAGAATTTCTAAATTTTGCAGAGTCTCCATATTAGGTGTAGCGATACTTAAATTTGAAGAAGCAATACGTGCAGCACCTCGTATATCCATATCATCAATTTTTTTTTTAAATTAATTTTGTTCTATGTTCCTCTAATGAGTATTTATTGTTTTTCTTGTTTCTAGTAGATAAAGGTTTTCGATCATCTGAAGTGAATTGAAAATTTTCATCCATATAGTTTCTAAGACGTGATAGAATCTGGGAAGTTAAAGAAGTTTTTTCTTTTTGGTTTTGCTTTTGATTAATACCAAAACAAGAATACGATACAAAAAATAATTTCCTCCAGCTGGCTATTGAGTTTTCTTTGACAACTTGTTCAAGCAATTGTGAGAGAACACTTGCAGCTAGTTGACGACAACCTCTTGGAAGTCTACTTGCAATACAACATTTAGCTTTCATCAAATCATTTGTCAAATTTCGAGATTCATCAATTTGCAGATCTTTGATTTGAAGAGGAAAATTTGAATTATTTCTATGTGATTTAGAAATGTGAATTTTCAATCCATGACTACCACTATAATAGTATATTACAACCGAGTTGGGAATAATATTCATTACAGCCGAGGGCTAATATCTGACCGAGAGGCGAAGCCTCGAGGTCAGATATAAGCGCGAGGCTGTAATGAAATTCCCACCGAGGTATGTATACTATTTTATTCACAATTGAACAAATTTATTATCAAAAAAATAATTAAAAATGTATGAATAAAAACACATTTTCGACCGTGGTGGAAATGCACTTTTCGATCAGCAAATCTGGAGTGAAATTGCAGTTGTCAAAACTCCAGTTCAAAACAAAAATACAGTGTTGCGTGTTGTTTTTTACGATAGTTCATTAATTTGTTGTGCTGTTGGACTAGATT